>PVKU01007744.1:17901-83071 GCA_004027475.1 Anoura caudifer | reverse complement strand
TCATTCTTTTCTGTCTGGTTGTTTGTTTTTTCCTTCTGGTCCACACTGTTGATTTGAGTCCCAGTTTTCCTCCCATCACTATTGGTTCCCTGTGCATTTTCCTTCATTTCACTTATTGTAGCCTTCATTTGTTCCTCTAATTTGTGACCAAAATCAACCAATTCTGTGAGCATCCTGATCACCAGTGCTTTGAACTGTGGATCTGATAGGTTGGCTATCTCTTGGTGGCTTAGATGAATTGGCTCTGGGGCTTTGATCTGTTCTCCCATTTGATCCTTTTTTTTTTTTTTTTTTTTTTTTTTTTTTTTTTTTTTTTTTTTTTTTTTTTTTGGTCTGGTCATGCCTGCTATGTAGTGAGGGGTGGAGCCTTAGCTGTTTCCCAGGGTGGGGCAGCCCAGTCTCTGGGTTGTGTTGTTGGATGTGGGGGCTTGGTCCAAGAGGGAACAATGGTGCTTGCTCCACTCTCTCTCATATGTCAGTCCCTTCTGCTGCTTTCCACAAGCAAATTGGGCCCTTCTGGTGCTGATTTCAGTGTGAGTGGGCTTGTGTACGTTCTAGGACCCTGTGGATCTCTCCAACAAACTCTCCTGTGGGGCTGGGAGTCTCTGCCAGCACCTCAACCCCCACAAGTGTTTTCAGTTGGTGCTTTTAGGTTTTATTTCCCGGTGCTGGGGCCCTGGTTGCAACGTCTGTCTCGCTCCCTGTTTTTGCCTGCTTTATCTGCACAGGAATGTGTGTCCGTGGTCAGCCAGCTGCCTTGCATGCCTTGCTGGGTCGCCTGTTGCCATTCTGCTCCTGGGGTCTGCCAGTCGCCACCTGTGTGCCTGAGACTCCCAACCACCACTTTTTCTTGCCCCGACCCGTCTCCACTGGCCACTTTCTCCGCCCCTCTTACCGGTTTGAATGAATGGTTTTTGGACTTCCTTACAGTTCAATTTTCTGTCAGATCTGGTTTGTTTGTTTGTTTGTTTGTTTGTTTCTAAATTTTGGTTGTGCGAGGAGGCACAGTATGTCTACCTACGCCTCCATCTTGGCTGGAAGTCTACTCAGTAGAGATCCTAAACCACAGGTGGCAAACACAAGGCCCCAAGGGCCATCCACCTTGTTTTATGTGGCCCGGCAGCAGTGCCAAGCTCCTTGCTCCTAGTTAAGGAGGAGTTACATTTATACAGTCCTAAAATTACATTCAGCCTTTCGAAGGCAACCCTGAGGCTGATGTGGCCCCCTGTGAAAATGAGTTTGACACCCCTGTTTTAAACTTTTACCGCATCTCAGCCCATTTTCCATTGCTGTCATTAGAGCACCTTGGATTCTACTTTACTGGAACTAGGAGGGCTGTGAGGTGAGAACTCCATGAACCTTTTGCTTTCCTTTTGTAAATGTATTTAAACCTTCTATTTATCACTTCAGTTACTAATGTTTTATTTAAAGAGGTATTTCTTAATCTGGACTCTGAGTGACTAAAACTCAAACTAGTTTTAGAAAGACCATATTGTTTGGAAGAATGAATGGGGTGGCTAGCAGAATTGAGGGAAGCTAAATAACTGAGTGACAGTAAGGCGAGCGGGAGTGAGCAGTGCCAAATTCCCAGGGACAGGAAACACTCAGGACCTGTTCCTATTCTCTGGTGTTCTACTCCTGTACGTATTAGTTTTATTCTGTTCTACTGAAAATCGCTTTTCTCCACATGGCGGGGGACTCCTTATTTTACTCAAAATAATTTCTGCAGATTAGAATTGGCTTGACTTGATCAAATAACTGCCTTTGTGTCAGTTATTTTTACCTGGATTGTATAAAATTTTGACGGCTCACTCAGACCACATGGTTACAGTGTGGTGGATGCTGTTTCCCCCAAAAGAGGATTGCGGGTTTTGGAAGAGTGCTATGGCTATGGAGAAACCAGTTGCGTAGTACTTCTCTTATAAATGCCTAATCCCATTGCCTGCATTTATATTCTGTCTCTTCTCACATTTCTCTTAAGAGTAGTTGATCTCCCTGGTCTTCTGTGTTCATTTCTCAATTGTCTAGTCTGCTTTCCATTTTAATGTTTCGCTGAAGCTGTTATCACAAACATATTTAAAATACCTTTTTTTTGTTTGTATTTGATCTTCTGGAAACATTTGACATTAACTGTTCATTCCATTTTGGAACTTTTTTCCTTACTTTCTTGATACCACTCTCTGCTATCATTCCTCTCACCCCCCTCACTCCCAATTATAAAATATCTATTTCTTAAGTACTTTCTTTTAATTTTCCTATAAGTTTCTCTTATTCTTTTAGTCCCTTAGATGTTTGTATTCCCAGGCTTTCTGTTCTTTCTTATGCTTTTCCTCCAGATAACTTGATTTAAATTCATGGCTTCAGATACCACCAAACACTGATGACTCCTAAATCTGTATCCCTAGTCCAGTCTCTCCTTAGCTTTTGGCCTTTCTTATTACTGTGCCTAATAAATATTGTCACTTGTGTAGACACTACACGATTATCTGATAAGTACCCTATAAAACCAGATTCTGATTGTTTATTCTTCATCTCATTGAATAGAAACACCATCTAATTATACAAGGTAGAAACCTGAAAAATTTCCTAAATTCTTGTATCTTTTCTTCTGCTGCCATATTTATTAGTGCACCAAGTCACTAAGATTGCATTTTGCTTATTTTTCTTTTTTCCAGTTTTACTTCATGCTGTTTAGTGTCCTAACTAGTTTAGTCTCCCTGTCTTTTAGCTTTTACTAAAAATCTTTTGTTCTTCCGCCAGCAGTGTATGAAGCTCCTTTTTAGCATTCCTTAGCCTATCAAATGCTTTAGGAAGAAAAATTTTTTGTTTTTGTTTTTTAAAAGATTTTATTTATTTATTTTTAGAGAAGGGAAGAGAGGGAGAGAAGCCTGTGTGTTTGCTTCTCATGCATTCCCTGCCACTGGGGACCTAGCCCACAACCCACACATGTGCCCTAGACTGGGAATTAAACTGATGACCCTTTGGTTCTCAGGGCAGTACTCAATTCTCTGACCCACACCAGCCAGGGCTAAGAAGAAATTTAAAAAAAAATTTTTTTTTTAATCCTCTCAAAGCATTTTTTCCTAAGAGGGAGGAGGTGGGTGGGGCAAAGGGGGTGGAGAGAGAGATCAATGTGAGGTAGAAGCATCAGTTGCCTTCTATACACCCCCTGACTGGGAATCGAACCCACATCCTTTTTGTGTGTGGGACAATGCTCTAAACCAACTGAGCCACACAAGCTCAACAGGAGGAAATTTTTTAATTTGTGACACAAAAGGCATTCATGACCCACCATCAGTATTAATATCATAATCTGGTCCCTTTCTTTTTTTTTCATTGTCTTTCTCAATCCTGGATTAAGTACTCTGGTTTAGATATACAGAAAGTTTGAGGACCACTGGATGATAGGAATGCGGTGAGATATTAGGTCCCAGAAAGAAAACTGACCTGTCTGTCTACCTCTGGCCAAGAACCCAGGTTTAAACTTAGCATGTCACTGTTCTGAGGTTTAGTTCTACTCATCCCTTACCACTTTCTATACTTTAAAAAAAAAAAATGTATCATCAGCTCCGAGAAACCTCTTAAGGCTCTAGGGCTTTTTAGGTTTCAATAATTGGTTCTTGATTAGTGTTGGCTGTACTATTTGCTTTCTTAAATTTTGATTTGTAATTGGCCCTGTTCTCTTAAAACCAGAAATAGTCTATAGAGAAGACAGTTATTGAGGCAAAGGAAGAGTGTATTTTATAGGACTATGGGTTTTTGTAAAATCCTTTGATATAATTTTGAGTTAATAACTTTGCAGGTGTTAACAATATGTGGAGCTTATTTAATACTTTTAATTTTCTCTTATAGGTATCTTCAGGAAGTAGGTTACACAGATACCATATTAGATGTACGGTCTCAGCGGGTAAGATCATTACTTGGACTGTCCAATTCAGAACCAAATGGATCAGTAGAAACAAAGAATTTAGAACAGATCCTGAATGGAGGTGAATCTCCTAAGCAAAAAGGACAAGAAATCAAGAGGTATGGTCTATACTCGTAGGTTAACATTGTTTATACTGTGGGTATTATGAATCTCTTTAGCTGCTAGTTACTACTATTAATATTTTTTAAAGCGGGTAATGTTCAGATGTAAAGATTTTTCTCCTCCTAAATGGTACCATGACCAAATAGTCTTTTCTTAAATTTCTTTAATTTGTTAATTTTAGAGAAAGGGGAAGGGAGGGAGGGAGGGGGGAGAGAGGGCAAGAGAAACATCAGTTTGTTCTTATATTTATTTTTGCACTCATGGGTTAATTCTTGTATGTTCCCTGACTGGAGATTGAACCTGCAATGATGGCAGGTTGAGATGATGCTCTAACCAACTGAGTTACCCAGCCAGGGCTACATTTTCCGTTTAGATGCTTTTTAAATTTATTTGTATTGAAACTTGATGCCATGAGAATGACTGTAGTTCTGAAATAGGTGTAGAGTTAAATTTGAGCACGATTTTATGTAGATCAAAGTTATTTTAACATCCTGATTTTTTAATTTTTGCTAGAGTATTTTCAATACATTATGATGGTACTCTGTAGCCAGAATAGCAATGGTTATTTAGACACTAACATGAAAAGAACAAGGCTTTGCATTGTTTCAGCTCAGAAAGCTACCAAATGCTCTTTCTCAATTTAATGTCTCTATTGAGATATAATTCACATAACATAAATTTTATTTAAAATATGTAGTTTAATGGTTTTGGGGATAGTTGTTTAGCCATCACCAGAGTGTAAGTTTTGAAAATTTTCATTACCCTAAAAGGAAACCCCGTACTCACTAGCTGTCACTCCCCATACTCTCTCACCACTGCACCCACCCCCCACCAACCCTAGACAGTTTTACTAATCAGCTTTCAGTTTCTCAAGATTTGTCTATTCTGGATGGTTCATATAAGTAGTTATTTTGTGAATGACCAAAATTTAAGGGTCATCCATGTTATAGCACGTGTCTGTAATTGATTTCTTTTTATTGCCAAATAATATTCTCTACTGTGTATATACCACATTTTGTTCACCCATTTCTTGTCCAGTTGATGGGCATGTGTGTTGGTTCCACATTTTGGAATCACGAATAATGCTGTGTTGAACATTGGTGTACAAGGGTGGACATATTTTCACGTTTCTTGGTTATATATTTAGGAGTGGAATTCCTGAATCATATAATAACTCTGATTAACTTTTTAAGGAATTTCCAAATTGGTTTTGCAAGTGCTGTACTATTTAACCTTCTCACCAGAAATTTATGAGTTCTGATTTCTCTACATTCTTATCAACACTTGTTGTTTACTGTCTACCAGTTACAGACTGGATAATTGAAAGGAATCAAGCAGATGGAACTTCTTTCCATTTTCTACCGTTAGATATTACATTGAATACCATATGTTTTAAGGACAAAGAAAAGACAAAGATGGGGGTAAAAAAAATCAGATGAGTTCACTGAGTTCATTTATGGAGACAACTGTACTTGAACAACAATAAAAAATGCATCAAAAAAAAAAATTGCCGATACTGAAGCAGGACTCATTAAGAAGGGAGGATTTTGGCAGAGCCTTTTAGAGATAAAAGTAATAATATAAATCAGACACAGTATAGGAATGTACACAAAATAATCAGAGAAAAACCTGTAGGTCTTTGGCTAAAGAACAAAATATAGAAGAGGGACAATGAGAGAATTTTGGAAGTTGGGAGGGATCAATTTTTGAGTCTCTAAATATAATATGAAGTAAGTTATTCATTAATCTGTTTAAATTTTAAGAAATGTTGAAAAATCTTGGATTAATGGCTCAAACATACTTGTATATAATCTAGTTGTCTGTAAATGGTCAAGAAGTAATCTAAGAATTATGCTGATCTCTCACTTATCTGATATATCCCAAATTTATTAAGAAGTCTGATAAAAAATAGTCTTTACAAAAAAAAAAATAAAAAGAAATTAATATCGCCCTGGCTGGTGTGGCTGGACTGCAAATCAAAGAGTCACCGATTTGATTCCTGTCAGGGCACATGCCCAGGTTGCTGGCCAGGTCCCCAGATGGGGGTGTGTGAGAGGCAACTACACAATGATGTTTTTCTCTCTCTCTCTCTCTCTAAAAATAAATAAAATAAACCTGTAAAAAAATAGAAATTAATGTATACAGTTTATAAACTAGCATTATCTCATATCTTAGGTATATTTTCTGATACTATACAATTATTTTAAAACATGTTCTATAACTTTCAAGGTAACATAAGCCTTTTCTTTTAGGCATTTTATTTCTGAGAAATAAGGTCTCTAATAAAAACAATTTAACATCTAATAGAGGCCTTAACTTTTTTTACTCTGGATTCCAGGAAGCATAGAGTGTTTTTGTAGCATAAGAGGAAAAAAAAAGTATTTTGAATTTTTAACTAAAGTTACTAACCAAGCTAAATAATTCATAGGATTTATAAATATTTTAGAATATGCAGTTTACTGTACCACGTACAAATATGAGTTTGAGATCCACAACAGACAGTATCTTCTCCTTGTAAAGCTTCTTGCCTTTGCCCGGTGAAAACTTGAATAAGCTTTTTCTTTTCTGTTGTGGTGAAAACCACATAATATGAGTTCTCTCCTCTTAACAGATTCTTCAAGTGTATACTGTAGTATCATGAACTGTAAGTACAGTTGTTGTAGAGCACATCTCTAGGACTTTCTTTTCTTGAATGACTAAAGCTTTATACTGATTGAATAGCAATGCCCTATTTCCTCTACTCTTCAACTTTCTACGAGTAACTGCTTTACATACCTCATTAAGTGGGATTATGCCATATCTGTCCTTATGTGACTGGCTTATTTCACTTAGCATAATATCCTGAAGGTTCATCAGAGTTGTGGCATATGACAAAACTTCCATCTTTTTTTTTTAATTCCTGAATAATGTTCTATTGTGTGCGTGTGTATGCGTATGTATGTATGTGTATACTCACACGTACACACTACATTTTGTTTATTCATTCGTTCACAGATGTTTAGGTAATAGTTGTTTTTAATCAAGGCTGATTTCCTTCTTAATGAATATACTCATACATTCTGATTCTGCACTGATGGAGGTGTGTATGATTCAGCTATATCAAGGCCTTTCAAAATCCCCAGAAATAAGAAATGCTTTTACACTTACAGAGATTTCAGCAAAAAAATGTTTATTACATATTTGTTTGTAATAGTAGAAAATTAGAAGCAATTTTAATGTTCAACAGTTGAGGAATGGTAAATCTTAGGTCATATTATTAGAGGCAGTGTGCTCAATGGTTTTAGAATGTGAATTCTGAAGACAGACTGGGTTCGAATTCTGAGTGCACCACTTACTAGCTATGACTTTGGGCAAGGTACTTCACCTTTGCTTCAGTTTCCTCATTTGTATTGAGTTGGCCAAAAAGTCCATGTGTTTTCTCCATAAAACAGAAGATGTGTTTTTCATTTTCACCAATAACTTTATTGATTTGGATATTCTGAGTATATTGGCTATTTCCCATGTGATATAATATTGATTGTTCTCAACTAAAGTCTCCATTGCTATGAACTTTAACTGGTCTACCTAGCCATGAAGCATTGTCCAGTGAGAAACCTCCATCATGAAACTTCATAAACCACTTTTGACACATTCAGTCACAGCACCTTCTCCATATACTGCACAAATCCTTTTTTGCGTTTCAGTTGTGTTTCTACCTTACTTGAAATAATAAAACATAATATACCAACAGTATTGCATATTTTCTTTTATCTTCAGTATTAAAATGGCTACACAAAAATTCACCAATTTGGGCTGTTTTTTTTTTTTTAATGCACATTGATATGACAGTTGTCACAATGCAGTCTGACCAAATTGTTTTGAGTAAGTTAAAGACAACTAGGTGCCACTAGAGCCATCTTAGAGAAAAAAACAAACAAACTTTTGGTGATGAGAGGGTTGATGTGAAGAAGAAATGAGTGACGTGTCAGCACATAGAACAATGCCTTACATATAGTGAGTGTTGCCTATGATTAATATTGTATGTTTGGTTGAAATGTAACCCCACCAACAGGAGTGTTTACTACAGCGATTTTCAATCTTTTTCATCTCATGGCACACGTAAACTAAAGTTCTGTGGCACACCAAAAAAAAATTTTTTTTTGCCTATCTGACAAAAAAGCAGGTATAATTTTGACTCTTTGGTATGGCTGTTGTTGGCTATTGGTGGCTATTGTTGTGTTGGTGGTTGTCATTTCTTTTTAAATCTGACACTCTAAGAAGAAAGATGCCAGTGCCCCTGACTAAATAGTCAGGTACTGCGTGCTTTCAGAATTCTTGTGGCACAGCAGTTGAAAATCACTAGTTTACTAGATTCAGTGAGTGAATGTCACTATTGCATTTTTTGTTTCTTGGGGGTGGATATTGTGGGTGTGTAGTGCATCAGATCACAAAGTATCTACTTTATGTGGATTCCTTGGGGGAGAGCATTGTCTTAGATCTTATAACTGGTAAAAGCTATTTTGCTTCTTAGTCATTGGTCTGATTTACTTATGAACCTCCAGTAGCTTCTCTCTTTCTCCTTTTACTCTGTTTGGAATCTTGCCAAATTTGTGAGACTGGAGGGTAATGGAAAAAAATGCAATAAAGATTAAATAAAAAGAATAAAATAAATGCAGTCAGGAATGATAGGAAAAAGAAAAAGAACAAGCCATTTCAAGTCCCGAGATGCCAGTAAAGCTCTAAAAGCTGAGGAATTATAGGTAGTAGGTACATGTGGAGTCAGGTTTAAAGGGGGTTGTGAGTAGAGAATTGGTTTAAAGTTTATGTAAAAGTCAGTTAGAATCTCAGACCTCTCTTTTATCCTGGGCAGCCAGTTGAACACCCCTCGCCATCGCAAAGAATGGTGGTATATTTTCTGGTGAAGTAGAACCAGCGATTTCTGATTTCTTAAGAAATCAAGCAACTGTAGGGCCAGTTAGTGTATTAAAAACAGGATTACATGAAAATCTCCAGCTGATCAGTGCAATCCCCTGTTTTCTTCTGCTTTTTGGCCTCTGATATTATGGCAGCTGGTCCCACAGCTTTTCCATGAAGGGAGTTATTGAAATTGATCAGAATAATAGAAGAGACTTACTGAAACTGATAATTGGCTTATACACTGCTGATAAACTGATAAGAATGAAGCTGATAAACAGTTACCAGTGAAATAGTTAGGCTTATGTCTTATAATGGAAGAGTAAAGCCAGCTGTTTGACTGACAAGCTTCCTTCATGTATGCAGAACATCCAGTTCCCTTTTTAGTGCCTCACTCTTAACTGAACACTTAAGGAAAACCTTTAACATGAAAATTGGAGAACAAAGGTACAAAAAAGAGAAAACAGCAGATTTTCCAAACTAATTAATCTTTGAGAGGTCTGAGAAAAGATAATGCATTTGTAAAACAAATAGGATATTATTTGAAAAGGTTTAAATTGGATATCAAAAAAGAGCTAATAGAAATGAAAAAGTATGCTACAAATAATTTCTATGTAAAACTTGAAAGATAAGATTGAAGGATTCTCCCAGAAAAGGGAAAAGAGAAAGGAGGACTGAAAAGCTAGGAAAATTCAAAATCAGTCCAGGAGAGCCAGACTAGGAGTTTCAGAAAGAAATAACAGATCAAATGATATTGAAACAATTATTAAGGTAGTAATAAAAAAATTATCTGGAATATATATACAGACTGTATTTCCAAGGTGGGTTTTTTTTTAGGGGGGTGGGAAGGTTTGGCTTGGATAGAAAGGTCTCCCTCTCAAGTGCACTATAAGATTAATGAAAAAAAAAAAATCCATAAACTGTGTCATTATGAACACGAAAAAGAAACAATTCAAAAGAATTGGCATGTTAGCATGCCTTAGAGTCAAGTCTTAGGCCCTTGACAGTGCATAATTGCTTTAATTTTTATTTTCCTAAAGACCAACGATGTCCAGTATCTCTTTATACCATTCATGTATCTTTTGGTAGTGACTACTAAAATAATATCCCCACTTTTATGGTTTGCTATGGTTGAGATTAGAGTGTTATTTGTATATTCTGAACATAAGTCCTTCATCAAATATGTAACTTGTAAGTATTTTTTCCCAGTCTGTGGGCTTGTCTTTAAATTCTCTAACAGTGTCTTTCAAAGAGCAAGTTTTTAATTTTGGGATGTCTGATTCATCAGTTCTTTCTTTTATGGATTGTGCTCTATTTGACTTTTAAAGCCATACACATGTATTGCTGTGATCCAGTACAATTTAAAAACCTAAGACGTGAGTTCTTACTGTAGAGACAATTTATCAAAGTTCAAAACAAAATTTTCCTATCTTAAATTTACTATAGCAGCTCCTCAGATAACATCATTTCCTTCAATGTTGCTTTGATATAATGTTGATGAGATGCGGTAGGCACTTAACTATTGTTTATATCAGGTAGCCTTTGATAAAATTGGTTTCCTACTTCAGTTTTCTGAAAGTTGCAGAACCTGTGGATAATATTAGGGACTTATTCCTGTATATTCTATTTTTTGTTGTTGAGTATTTCTTTGCCTTTTATTTAATCCCCAAATATTAAACATATTATAAAATGCTGAGCTGAAAAGTGTATGTTTTGTTGTGGTGGTAGGTTTGTGTTTGTTTTTATTAATTTGGAAACACCACCTATTCTTGTATTCAGTATTTACACAGGTCCTTAAAAAGTGTGCTGGATTAGGCAGAGTGCAGTAGACCTGTTAAAACCGTATGCCATATTAAAGTGTCAGTAGGAAATGGTCTGAATTGTGTCCTTAATATGGAGTAATAGAATGAATCAGGGAGGAAGAAAACTGTAAATTTTAGATTATTATTTGTTACCATGCATTCTTCATGTTGATGAAGACATTTGAGATCATCCAGTTGAGCTCCCACATTTTCCCCCTGCCTCCAAAGAAACTGAAGCCAAAAGGTTTAAAGTGACTTGGCTAAGTTCAGGCAACTACTTAATGGAAAAGCAAAGACTTGCATTGTGAGAGTCCATGTTTAGCTGAAATTTCCACTGTTCTGTTGCTGCCTCTGTTGTTTAACATTTAAACAACTATTTGAAAAACTTTTCTGTACATAGAGGAGGAATTTGGATTATAGTTTAAATGACTCATAAGTAGATAAAAATAGGTGATCACTATTAACTTATTAAATGAGTGGTTTTGAAAGACTCAAAAGTATTTCTTTAGTATGTTAAGGACCTCATTTTTCTAGGTAAGAAAATTTGGGAAATAGATTGGAAGTTTCTAAAACTGGTTTACCATAACTTTTCATCAGGGCAGCCTGATACATTAAACTTTGGTTTTAGTCCTCAAACATTTGGACCAAGCTATAAGAGCTCGTAGAATTGTAAGAAATGCAAAGTTTAAGTTGCTTTATGATAGATTTAATTGGAGAAATAGTAGCACATTTAAGTATCTAATACTATAGGATTTTATTTTCATGCAGTATTTAAAGTATTTTTTTTGATAGTGACCATTGGAGAAATCAATAGAAAACAGTCACTTTAATTGTAGAACATAAATAATCTTACAGATTTCTTTTCTTGGGTAAAATATTTAGGCAATACATTATAAATAGGTTGTCATTTGAATCTCTATACTACCAGAAAGAAATATTAGAAATAACCATTGGAATATTTGGTTTCATCTTTTTCCCATCTCGCAGGCCTTCTGGTGATGTTCTTGAGACATTCAATTTCTTAGAAAATGCTGATGACAGTGATGAAGAAGAGGAAAATGACATGATTGAAGGCATTCCAGAAGGAAAAGACAAACATCGGATGAATAAACACAAAGTAGGAACTTGATTTTCTATTATTTTTAGCTAAAATATATATATACACACATATTTCAAATAGGAATTTTTGAGATATGTTAAATTGGAAATGATTGTTAAATATTTTATTATGCCATTTGAAAGTTTTATATATCATTTCTTATTGAGTTACAGTAGAAATCATTACTTGCTGTGTTAGTAAATGACAAAAAAGGGTTTGTTATTATAGGGTTAGTCCAGTGATTTGAAACATTTTTTTAAAAAAGCAACTCCCTATCCTCTCCTACCACAATTAAGAATCACTACTGTTGTCTTTCTCTGTGTACAGTAAATAGGTAACTGAAGCTTTAGTAGGGGTACTACCACCCTGGGTGAGGGAGTAAAATATGGATATGAATGTATATGTTCAACATTCTCGTTCTTCGGTAAGAATCAATAATTTACTTTTGCTCATAACCTAAGAAACAGGTTTATCTATTTTAGTGGTGATGTGGATTACCTATGGGAGCAAAAGACTTCTTGGGTGATCCGTTTGTGAATTACCATAGTAGTGTATAGTATTTCAAGTATGTTTTTAAAAAAGTGGGTAGGTTCAGTTGTAGTTCTTTGGGATGTTACTGTGATGTGGGGAAAATGCCAGTGCTCCTCAGAAGCTTCTAGTTTATAAAAGCTATTTTTAACCTTTTTGCTACATTTCATATTTTTTTAAATATTTTGTTGACCTTGCTATTACAGTTGTCCCAAATTTTCCGCCTTTGCTTCCCTCCACCTGCTACTCCCCTTCCCTCCAGCAATCCCTTCCCTTACTTCATGTCCATGGGTCGTGCATAGAAGTTCTTTGGCTTCTCCACTTCTATGCTATATTCTTAAGTTTCCCCTATTTTGTGCCTACCAATTATGCTTCTTAATCCCTGCATCATTTCCCCATTCTCCTCCTTCCCCCTCCCAGCTGAAAACCATCCAAATGATCTTCATATCTATGATTCTGTTCCTGTTCTGGTTGTTTATTGATAGGGGTGAATTTGTTGCCTTTTTCATGTTCATGGTTTCGATTTTCTTTTTCTTAAATAAGTCCCTTTAACATATCATATAATAGTGGGCTGGTGAACTCCTTTAGCTTTACCTTGGCTAGGAAGTACTTTATCTGCCCTTTCACTCTAAATGATAGCTTTGCTGGATAGAGCAGTCTTGGCTGTAGGTGCTTGCCTTTCATGACTTCAAATAGTACTTTCCAGCTCCCTCTTGCCTGCAAGGTTTGAGAAATCAGCTGATAGTCTTAATGGGAACTGCTTTGCAGGCAACTCTCTGCCTTTTCTCTTGCTGATTTTAAGATTTTCTCTTTATCTCAACCTTTGGCATTTTAATTAGGTTGTGTCTTGGTGTGGTCCTCTCTGGGTCCAACTTGTTTGGGACTCTGTGTGCTTCCTCAACTTGTATGTGAATTTCTTTCCCCAAATTATGGAAGTTTTCTTTCATTATTTTTTCAAATATGTTTTCAATTTCTTGCTCTTCCTCTTCTCTTTCTGGCACCCTATGATTTAGATGTTGGCACATTTTGAAGATGTCCCAGAGGTTCCTAGCCTGTCCTCATTTTTTTTTAAATTCTTGTGTCTTTCTGTTTTGTTTGAATGTTTATCTCTTCCTTATGTTCCAAATTGTTGGTTTGAATCCCAGCTCCTTTCCTTTTCTGTTGGTTTCCTGTGGATTATTTCACTTAGTGTAACCTTCATTTCTTCCTTTATTTTTTTTTACATACTCAATGAGTTCTCTGAGCATCCTGATAAACCAGTGTTTGAACTCTGCATATAATAGGTTGGTTATCTCCGTTTCATTTAGTTTTCTGGGGTTTTGCTCTGTTCTTTCATTTGGGCCATATTTCTTTTTCTCCTCGATTTAGCAGTTTCCTTGTGTTTTCTGTGTATTAGGTAGAGCTGCTTTTACTCCCTGTCTTAATAGTGCGGCCTATGTTGAAAAGGCACCTGTAAATTGTGTGGGGTAGAGGCTTAGGTAATTGCCAGGACAAGACACCTGCTTCACAGTTTTGTGACTGTGTGGGGAGGTCTCAGAGAGGGGTCAGTGCTGACACCTGGCTTCTGGCAGCTTGCCCAGCACTTGCTTCGTTTCCAGTCACTTCACCCCCTTCCCATGTGACTGGCACCCTTCCAGCTGCTGCCCCAGTGGTGAATCACAGAGTGGATGCGTTTGCATACATTCTGAGACCATGCTGGCCCTTTAAGCTGCAAAAATATGGCAGATTCTTGTACCACCGCAACCACCAGTGGTTTTACAGCCAAAGGTAATGGGGATTTATATTTCCAGTGCTGGAACCTTGGGCTGTGCGGCTTGGGGCAGGGATCACTGGCTCTGAATTTTTCCCTTCCATCTGTTCCTTTGTTTACCACCTTCTTCCTCCTTTCCTTACCACACTGTCTCTGCCCTTCTCCACGACTCCACTCCTACCTATCTGGCTGAATGTGTCTTCTTTAAATCCTTGGTTGTCAGACTTCATACAGCTTGATTATCTAGGTGGTTCTGAAGGTTCTGGGTGTTACTAATTTTGAGATCTGATTGTAATTCTTCTTGTGGTTACACGAGGCAAAGCATTTCTACCACTGCCTCCATTTTGATCAGCAGTTCCATATTTCATGTTTGTAATATTCAATATGTGTAACATGGGTGAATAGACATTTTGTTTCTGTCCTTTTTTTTATTCTGGGAGGTAAAGCTGTATTATATTTACTATAGCTGTTGACTTACATTAGTTAATAATATCCTTATTAGCTGTGTCATATCTGTAAGTTAGTAGACTACATGTGCAGTTCTGAGTGAGTGAGGGCAATTCAGCATAACATATCACTGTAAGTAAGTGAATGGATCTTTAAAGGAGTAACTGAATATATTACAAGTAATGAGTTTAGCTGTTCCTGATCATTGCATTTTAATCATTTTTACTGCCACAGTATTTGCATCACATCTTACAATGGTCTTCACATGGCACTGTTGAAAACCCTTATGCAGGGTATAATTTGGGATTGGTGAAATATGTAGAAAATCTACGTTGATTTAAAAACAGGAGTGCAAATGTAAAGATAATTGTGAAAACATAGAGAACCCCTTTAAAATTGAGGGTAAAAATAATTCTTGGCTGATGTTTCATTTACAGATAGGTAATGAAGGTTTAGCTGCTGACCTGACTGACGATCCTGACACTGAGGAAGCGCTGAAAGAATTTGATTTTTTAGTGACTGCTGAAGATGGTGAAGGAGCTGGAGAAGCAAGGAGTTCAGGGGATGGCACCGAATGGGGTAAGATGATAAAGAATTATGGGTATAGGAGAAATTCTAGCCTTTCAAGCTATATTATTAAATATTCTATGTGTAATGTGTGTATTTGAATGTAAATTGGCAGTTTAACTTAGAGGAAGTGGTACTGAATAATTTGCACCAATTTATTTGGATTGATTGACTAAACTATTCCATATATGGCTTTTGGTGGATTTTTATTTTTTTAAATTTGCCTTGATTTAAAGTTGAAACATTTAGTCAATTTAAAAATTCAGTTCCTTTTCTCTTAGCAGATTAAAAAAAATGTGTATACAGTTTTTAAAATCCCCATTATTTAATTTGGTAATGAATCTAGGTTTCAAGAAGATATGATTTTTTTCAGTTGGCCCATATATTGTTACCAGATTTATTGGTAGCAAGTATAAAGCTACTAACCTTGAATTATAGCTCTGTATTGAATATGATTTAGTGAAGGTATTAAAGTTTATTACATAAGTAATACTAATAATAATCCAGCTATAACTAAAAGGCAAAAAAATGAGTTCTAATAGGGTTAAAAACCCCATTAGAAAGTAAAATAAAAGTGCATAAAATATTTTAAGATAATAGCTGAGGTCCAGTATGTTGCTCCTGTTAAATGTGTTGATTCAATCATCCTTTAATATTAGCATGTTACCTAAGAGGTAGAACTCAATTATATTTACAGAGCTTTATTAGAAAAGGTTACTACTAAGTACCTTAACATATTTCACATGAAAATGAAACTTGCTTAGTTTCTAGAAAGTAATTATCACTGGATTTTTAAACACTAGTTTGGTGGCAGGAAACACATTTTGATGTTTAAAATACCTCATTTATTTATTGAAACTGAAAAATATTGCTAATAGCAGAAGATAAAACCTAAGTAATAGCTTTATTCATTATCCTGATACAAATCAAGTACTTAAAAGATCTGAATTTTCTTACCAGCTTCCTTATTATTTACAATCCTCAAGTATTGTTTTCAGACCTTCACTTCTCTCCTAAGTGGAAAGAGAAGAGATACATTAAAAATATGAAGAAACTCCACAATTACCTTCTAGATTTGAATATACATTTTTGATTTGTTTGAAAATGGCTATATTCTAGAAGTTTACTCTTAAGAAATAGCTTAGGTCAGGAGAAACAGTAAAAGTATCTTTCTTTTAGCTTTTCTGTGCAACCCATTTAATGTAAAAATTTTAAGTTTTTTCCAATAATTCTTAAACTACTGTTTAGGGGTCTATTTTGTAATTATATAAATGTATATAGTTAGTTTTTAATTTATGGAGGTTTAGAACTCACAATTTTATATGAAGAATTAAAAGTCACCTATAATGCTGCTATGGAGAAAGAACCATGGTTAATATTTATATATACATATATTTATATTTATTTAACAAAGAATTTTGCTGTGTGCTGACTTATAGCCTACACTTTTCACTTAATGTATTGTTCTTCTGCAGCATCACTTTTAATAGCATAATATTCTCTCAGTACGTTACTTTATTACTTAATCAGGCCTCTGCTGATGTACATTTAGATTATCTTCATTTAGAAAAAATGATCACCCCTGGCCACATGGCTCAGTTGGTTGAAGCATCGTCCCATATACCAAAAAGGTTGTGGGTTTGATTCCCCATCCTGGCATGTATAGGAGACAGTCTTCTCTCTAAAAACCAGTAAACATATCCTTGGGTGAGGGTGGGTGGGTGAGTGGGTGGATAGATATTTTGGAAGTTTAACTGCCAATCAAAAGAATATACAAAAATTTCAGGAATTTAATTTGTATAAAATTGCATTGTTTCTTGATTAAAAGTACCATATCATGTACAATTGATTGGTCCTTGTGTCTGAAGACTTTTGACTATAGAGCACAGAATCAGGAGAAAGCCTAATTAGTGAATGATAACTGTCAATACATCATTTACTTTTACTAATAATATTTGAGAGTGACTTGAATCTCTTTGTGTAAACGGAAGTAATTGTGACATTCTCTTCCATCCAGAAGAGATTGAAACATCTTTAAAACATTTTAAGATCTTGATGAGGAAAGAGGCTCTTTTAGTAACAAAATGGTTCAAGAAGTTTCTTTCCTTTAGAACTGAAAAGTGTCTGTCATAGGATCTCTGCAGTGTTTCTGAATTCATCATTTCTACTCAACAACTCTCATACTTAGTTTTTTAAAACAAGGAGGATGAATATACAAACACTCCTTTATATTTAATTCATTTACTTAAAATTTGAATTTACTTATAAATGGGAAGATTGTGCTTTTCAGGTTTAAGTTATTGGGTAAAGGATACAGATTATTTTTAAAAATAAATAGTCTTAGCATCTATGTTTTTGTATATTATCAGTCTACTCAGACAGCTCTGGTTTTGAACCCTTCTATCCCATGAACCATTGCTTTTTAGAAAGCTTTTAAGTCCTGCTTTTCTTCTGTCATGTATATTAGGTAGTCTGAGTTCAATTTTAGTAGTTCTTAGTTCTTCAAACAATAAAAACTATTAGTGAACATTTCTAATTTTGCTATTTCTCTCATGAAGACTAGACATTTTAATGATGTTTAGTTAATTTCTTGTACACTTTTAAACTATGATCTATGAAAAGTTATAGGAACATAAAATGCAATTAGTACCTAATGTTTGCATGTATTTATTTATTTGAATTTATTGGGGTGTCATTGGTTAATAAAATTATATAGGTTTTAGGTGTACAATTTTATAGTACATCATCTGTATATTGTATTTGTTTGCCACCCCAAGTCAAGTCTTCTTCCATCACCGTACATTCTTCCTTTACCGTCTTCTACCTCCCTCCACTTTCCCCTCAGTAATCACCACAGTGTTGTTTGTGTCTACGGGAGTTTTTTTTAATCCCCCATCTCCTTTTCACCCAGTCCCCCAAACCTCCTCCCCTCTGACATTTGTCAGTCTGTTCTCTGTATCTATGAGTCTGTTTCTATTTTGTTTTGTAGTTTTCTTGTTCATTAGATTCCACATATAAGAGAAATCATATGGTACTTGTCTTTCTCTGACTTATTTCACTTAGCATAATACTCTCCAAGTCCATCTATACTGTTGCAAAAGGTAAGAATTCCTACTTTTTTATGGCCTAGTAGTATTCCATTGTGTACAGCTATTTTATCCACTTCCACTGATAGGCACTTGGGCTTCTTCCAAATCTTGGCTATTGTAAATAATGCTGCACTGAGCATAGAACATAGGGGTGGGTTTTTTTTGTTTGTTTTGTTTTGTTTCATTTTGTTTTTAGAGGGCAAGGGAAGGAGGAAGAGAAAGAGAGACAGACAGACATTGATGTGACAGAGAAACATCGATTGGTTTCTTCTCCTACACAGCCCGACTGGGACCTATCATACAACCTAGGTGTGTGTTTTGATTGGAAACCAAACTGGTGACCTTTCTCTTTCGGGATGATGCCCAACCAACTGAGCCACCCTGGTCAAGGGCAATTCTATTGAATCAGTGTTTCAGTTTCTTAAGATACACTCCTAGAAGTGGAATGGTGGTGGATCATAAGGCAGTTCCATTTTTAATTTTTTGAGGTAGCTCCCTACTGCTTTCCACAGTGGCTGCATGAATCTGCGTCCCCCCAACAGTGCAAAAGGGTTCCTTTTTTTCCCACATCTTTACCCACACTTGTTGATTTATTGATAGCCATTCTGGCAGGTGTGGGGTGATATTTCATTGTGGTTTTAGTTTGCTTCTCTCTCATAATTAGTGATATTGAGCATCTTTTCATATATCTATTGACCATCTCTATCTCCTCTTTGGATAAGTGTCTATTCAGATCCTCTGCCCATTTTTAAAATAGATTGTTTGTTTGTTTTTGGTGCTGTGTTGTATGAGTTCTTTATAAATTTTGGATAGTAATCCCTTATCTGATGTGTTATTGGTGAACATATTCTCCCATTCAGTTGGTTGTTTTTTTATTTTGTTGATGGTTTCCTTTGCTGTGCAAAAACTTTTTAGTTTGATGAAGTCTTTCTAATTAATTAATTAATTAATTAATTAATTAATGGTTTTTCCCCTTGCCTGAGATAACATATCAGAAAAAATATTGCTACAAGAAATGTCTAAGATTTTACTGCCTATGTTTTCTTCTAGGATTTTTGTGGTTTAAGTCCAACATTTAAGCCTTTAATTCATTTGAATTTAATCTTGTATATGGTGTAAGAAGGTGTCTAGTTTTACTTTTTTGGAAGTCTCTGTCCAGTTTCCTAACATCATTAATAAATAAACTGTCTTTGCCTCATTGTATGTTCTTGCCTCCTATGACAATTATTACTTGTCCATAAAGTCGTGGAATTACTTCTGGGCTCTCTCTTCTGTTCCATTGGTCTATATATGTCTGTTTTTATGCCAATACCATGCTGTTTTATAGTGTGATAACAGGTGGCATGATTCCTCCAACTTTGTTCTTCTTACTCAAGATTGCTGTGGCTATTTGGGGGGTTTTTATGGTTCCATGTGAACTTCTGGAATATTTTTTTCTAGTTCTGTGAAATACGTCATTGGTATTTTGATAGGAATTACTTTGAATCTATAGATTGCTTTGGGTAGTGTGGACATTTTAATGATGTTTGTTTTTCCTATGTTTGAACATGGTTTATGCTTCCACTTATTTTTATCTTTTTCAGTTTCTTTTTTCAGTGTCTTACAGTTTTCTGAGTACAGGTTTTTTAAATCCTTGGTTAAATTTATTTTTAGGTGTTTTATTTTTATGTAATTGTAAATGAGATTGTTTTCTTAGCTTTTCTTTCTGATGGTTCATTACTGGTGTATAAAACTGCAACTGATTTCTGGATATTAATTGTGTATCTTGCTACTTTCCTGAATTCATTTTTTATTTATCAGTTGTAGTAGTTTTTGGTGGAATCTTTAGGGTTCTGTATGTACAGTATCATGTCATCTGCAAATAATGACAGTTTTACTTTTTCCTTTTCAATTTGGGTGCCTTTTATTTCTTCTTCTTGTCTGATTGTTGTGGCTAGGACTTCTAGTACCATGTGGAATAAGACTGTTGAAAGTGGACATCCTTTGATTCACCGGCCGGTGCTCAGTCTACTGAGCCGCACCAGCCAGAGCTTGGACATCCTTGTCTTGTTCCCAATCTTAAGGGAAATGCTTTTAGTTTTTGCTCATTGAGTGTGATGTGTTGGGTCTGTCAAATAATGGCCTTTTAGCATTTAGGTATGTTTCTTGTACTTCCACTTTACTGAGAGTTTTTATCATAAATTGGCGCTGGATTTCATCAAATGCTTTTTTTGCATTTATTAATATGATCATGTGGTTTTTATCCTTCATTTGGTTTATGTGGTATATCCATTTATTGATTTGCAACAACCTTGCATTCCCAGAATAAATCCCACTTGATCATGATGTATGATCTTTTTGATACATTGCTGTATTCAGTTTGCTAATATTTTGGTGATGATTTTAGCATCTATATTCATCAGGGCTGTTAGCCTATTATTTTCTTTCTTGGTGTCTTTATCTGGTTTTGGAATTAGGATAATGCTGGCCTCATAAAATGAGCTTGGGATTCTTCCCTCCTCCTGAATTTTTTTACAATAATTTGAGAAGGATAGGTGTTACTTTTTCTCTGAATGGTCGATAAAATTCACTTGTGAAGTCATTGGTTCAGGACTTTTGTTTATTTGGGAATATTGTATCTGTTGCCTCAGTTTCACTAGTTGTAACCTGTCTGTTCAGGAATGTCCCTTGTATAGGTTATGTGGGCCCTCTCATTGTAATTGAGTCTTGATTGCTGTTGGCCCTTTGGTGTGTGGGGTTCATCCCTCAGGCTTGTTAACGGTGAGAATCAACCCTGACCACACTGTAGGAGCTGCTGTGCGGGTGCTAACCACAGGAAGCAGAATTTGCCTCATCATGATCTTCTGTCTGCCGAGTCTCCCTTTGGATTTGCCTCTTGTGACACTAATTGTATCCTCTTATGTTGTCTGAAGCTCGCCACTGAGTGCGGTGGTTCTGTGGCCTCTTGGGAGGCTAATGTCAGGTGCTGCTTGTGACTGGTCCTGCTGCTTGTGATTGTGGCAATCTGTTTGGAGCTACAAAGTGAGCTAAAGTTTTTGGCTGCCTTGCTGGGCCTGTGTATTCAGGGGAATGACCAAGCTGTGTACCTAGTCTGATTTTTACTAGCACTGGGCCCAGGGTTAGTTCAGCTAAAAACCCAAGGCACCCCAAGACCTGCCTGTACCTGCCGTTGGCCTATTAGGTTCACTGAAAGAATTTCTCTTGGTGCTTGAGTTGCACAAAGTAGATTCTTAGTGAGTCACTAGGGGGACTGGGAGGGTGGGGGGCAAATAATGATCACCAGATTGATTCAGGTTCAGACTCAGTGCCATTGCTGGGTTTGAGGCCACTCAGTAGATATCCCAGGGGATACCAAATTAGCTGCGTTCCTCTGGGTGCTTTTGCACCTTTGTGGTGGGGCAGGGTCTCAGAGCATCATTAGGATGAGGCCAGCAGTGTTTATCAGGCCCAGACAGACCAATATTTGGCCATTGGGAAGGAGAGCTCTGTAGTGGGCAATTGTGTGAGGGAAAAATAACCCTGTCCCAAGAGTCATACCACTCAGTCTGTCCCAGATTCTGCCAGAAGCCCAGTCTTATCATGCCAGGGCCACCAGGAGTTGGGAGGATGGGGCTAGTGACCTGAGTCATACTTCTCAGTCTCTCCCATATTCTGCCCAGACTTGGCAGAGTGGAACCACCAGGAATCAGGAAGTTTGGGCTGCTGGGAGCCTAGAAAGTGGGGCTAGCAAATCCCTGGTGAGGGCGAGGTACCAGTCAGGTTCATGGGGAAGAGGGAGCAGCGGCCCCCCACCACAAAGCCATACAACTCAGTCATTGACACCCTCAGAGTCTGTCCAGTCCTCTGCACCCCCAGCCAGATAGCTGATTCCTCAGCGTGGTTCAGGCTTCGCAGGGTGGGGCTATTGAATTCTCCCAGGCTGATGCCCGTGGAGGGGTGTGCTCCATCCAAGAATGATGGTGTCTTCACCGTGGGAGAGTGATTCAGCACTGATATTCCGGTGGCGTTTCTTCAGTTCTCTCCCCGAGCCACAGCCTCAGTCTTTCTTCACACGACTCTAGTAATCTTCACCCTTCGTTCTTCAGAGACCAGGGTGGGTGTCTGCAAACAAGATTTTGTTCGTTGGCACTTTAAGAGGGCCCCTGTGTCTCTAGTGGACTCCCATGTCTCCCTGGTGGACAGAATCTCTGCTGATTTTCACATCGAGGTGTTATGTGGGCACCTCTTCCCAGTGCTGCTGCTCTGGACTGGGGAGCCCAGCTTGAGGTTGAGACACCATGCTTCTTGGGGAACCTTTGCACCTGAGTTATTTTTTCAGAATCTTAGCTGCTGCCTGTCGTTCAGCCCTTTCCGTGTCTCCATTCCTCCTACCAGTCTTCATGTGGCTTTGTCTATAAGTCCTTGGTTATAAGACTTTCTGCTCAGCTAGTCTTCAGTTGGTTATTTAGGTAGATTGCTCTATATTTTAGTTGTAATTCCCGTTCAGTCTTGGGAGGAGGTGAGTGTAGTTTTCACCTAATCTGCTGCTGCCTTGGATTGACCATCTTGCTAATAATGTTTTATTTAAATACAATGGATAAAGTACTGAATATTTGCATAAAATAACAGTTACAAATTTATCCTATATTAAGCAGACTTATATAATTCCTCTGCTTTGGTATTAGAATTACCATAATAGAATTTTATGTTTTTGTGGTTTTGAGTTGTCAATTTTTTGTGCATATTTGTGTTTTCTTTTAAACAAAAAAGTTGTCATAACTGCTTCAACCTCATTTCTTGGTATTTTTTTTCCTGTAGATTTTTTAAAAACAGGATTAATATGTAGAAGATTATGGTGGCTCTTCCCTTTTGCTCTTAACTATTTTTTATAAGCAATATGAAATCAGCTATTACTTACCAGGCAAGTTTCAGGATGTTATTTGTGCACATATGCATTCACCAATCTGTTCTTTGCACTGCTTAAGTTTACCTTTGTTTTCTGGACATCAGTTGTCTTGCAAGTAATAATTTTTTTGTCTTTAAGCTTATTCTTTTTTATTTCTTTGCTTTTTCACTGTGCTACCCTTTGCTACTCGAGTTAGAACAATTCACAGCTTTATTTTTTTTCTACAGAAGTCTTTAAAAAATGCTTTGGTTATGTTATTAAATTTTTCTGTCCTATCAGATATAATTTTACCATTAAAATATACCCTGTATGGTGGTTGCCAGAGGGGAGCGGGGTTTGGAGGATTGGGTAAAAGAGGTAAAGGGTCTTAGAAGTACAAATTGGTAGTTATAAAATAGCCATGGTGAGGGATGTAAAACACAGCATAGGGAATGTGGTCAGTAGTGCTGTAGTAACTATGAATAGTGTCAGTTCCCGGGGGGAACGCTTTGTACAGTATGTGGTTGTCTAAACTGTGCTGTACATCTGAAGCTGATACAAAATGGTACTAAACGTCAGCTAATAGAAATATAAAATTAAAGATTTCTACAAAAAGGATTGTTAGCTTTATTAATATGAGGGCAAAGTTCTTAAATTATATTTTTCTTGAGTATTTAATAAGTTGGTATGGATTGCTGATATAGCATAGTTATTAGAGTACATGAAAAGTGAATTTTCTTTTTAAATCAGTATTACAGCTGTATTACAAATAGTATTACAGTGTGCAGATTTGACAAAATTACATATAAATTTCAGTTTTGAACAACCTATTGATAATTTCAAGTAATTCAAGTTTGGAGATTCACTTAAAGCTTTGGATTTAGCTTTTTACATTCATACCTAAAAACATAGGTATATCCATAAGGGGAAAAGTGATAACAGTTGTGGTTGGAAAGAGTCAAGGTACAGTAAATAATTTGATTTCTATGTGCCATTCAAATATAAGAATTTTTTCAGTTTACTATGTATAGCAGTCAATAAGAAAAAAAGGCTTCTATATGTTCAATATATAAAGTTAGTGAGGCCTAGGGAGTTTACAAGATTTGTGACCCAGAATATAATTCGTTAAAAGTTTAACATACTTGTATGTTAACATACTGTTTGTAAGTATGTTTTCCCTAAGATCCTACTGTTCTGTCAGTGTTATTGATGGGCTTAGCCTATGTATTTCAATGGAATTTTTATTTAATAACAGTGTTATATAAACTCCTAGTTGTTATTCTATAGCAGGATGTTAAACTCCCTAAATAAAATGGCTGTTTTAAAAGTTAGTAGAGAGGGGACAATTCTTAATAATCAAAATAATGCTAATTGACCTATTTTTCCGCTGCTTTTTTATTCTATTTTCTTCTGGTTTGCTATAATTTTTTTGCAGGCAGAAGTATTTACTTGAAACAAATACGAGTTTGTTATGTTCTGCTAAAATAGCTGATATGTCATCTTTAGCAAATGCACAGCAATGTCTATTTGTACTTCTCCATGCTTGTCACTGTTTTTATCTTGTTAAAAAAATCACCTCTAAAATAAAATTCTTCAATGAGATTTGACAGTTTTATTTGCTTATCTTAGTTGTAGACCAATGAAAAAAGGTAATGAGATGTTGAACCATGTGGCTTCAGAGGGGCAGAGGTGGTGATTCTCTGAATGCCTTGTAGAGATTATTTTAGACACTGTATTTTGGAACTTTCTGTATGTATTTATTGGCCTAGAATGCCTTTCCATTAGTACAGTTATCCGGTGCATGCAGAATCAGTGTGACAGAAGATGCATGAACATTTTCATCAATAAAATGGCACTGACCTTCCCAGCTTGCACTTTTGAGTACTTCGCATGTAATTCATTCATTTGCTTTTATGATGCTGGCTGAATGGTTTTTATTAATGTTTTTATAAAGATGCAGTGATCTATTTTTTATAACATTAGATTTCTAATGTCAGTCCTTTGAAAGAATAACCTTCAAATTTGTGATTGATAGAAATGAAGCACCATTCAACTGTTATGAGTATCAATGTTTAGAAATTTATAAGATGAGCATTTAGAGTTTGAGTTGTGATTACAAAAACTGAGACTGCACCTTTAAAGTATTTTGAATATATGCTTTTAGTACAATTTCATTACAGTTTTGTAAAGCTATAACAGTTTAATACCAACAGCTTGTATTACCAACTGCTGATTTTTTTTTCTTTTAATAATATGCTGAATGTAGATAAAGATGACCTCTCCCCAACTACTGAGGTTTGGGATGTAGACCAGGGGCTAATAAGTAAACTGAAGGAACAGTACAAGAAGGAACGAAAGGGGAAGAAAGGGGTGAAGAGTAAGTGCAGATTCTCTTATTTTTGTATGACAATCTTTGAGAAAAAAATTCTTCAATTTTGGTTTTGTGTATGTGTACTTTTTTGTTTCATAAAGGGGACAACTAACTTTAAACTTTGTTGTATGGTTGAAATTTATTTGAATATAATTTAGGATGTGTTAATAATCAAGTGAAAATGATTTTAAATATGTAGGTAAGAATAAAGGAAGGATTTCTTTGGTAAGCTTTAAAAGTTAACCAAATTATAAGAAATAATGGCCTTGGAATTAAAAACAATAGAAATTTGTTTAAAAAGGAGAAAACATAAATTTCTTAATTTTTATTATATAAGGATTATAGCTATATCCAAATTGTAGCCAGGCTACATTTCTTAGTTTGGGAATTCTGAATAGGAAAGCCTTTTCCATAATCTTTTCCATAGTTTGCTTTCTGTCCTTAAAATAATCACAAATAGTAGCAGGGAAAAAAAAAAATTCTTGCCTGAATAGTATTTTCTTGGCTACTCTGGTAGAGGAATGCCAGAGGGGAAGGTAGTGGAGGCCATAGGATTTGTTTGGTTAATAGCTGAGTGTCTTTTGTTGCCTTGATGTATTATCCAATATGTGTATCCTGACTAATGTACTATAAAAGTATACATTTAGCTATAGCACCTCTCAAAGAAGTAATTCATTTCATTTTGTGAATCAAACTTTAAAAAGCCTCATGAAAAATATATTCAGACCTGTCTGAATATACAGGATGAATTGGAGAAACTTGAAACTTATTTTTGAAAAACTTTATTTTGAACTGGCCATTGATTCCTTAGTCCTTTTTTTTTTTTTTTAAACTATCAGGGAGAAAACAGTGGATGAAAAGGCAGAAACCATATAGACATTCTTTCATACTCCTTTTTCTGTGATAAATAAATTAGTTTATAATATGGCAGGTGAAATGAAAAATGGTGTAAGTCTCCTTCAGTAAAGCATTTTCTCAATGGTTTAATTTATTGTGGAAGCTAGTAAGTGTAGTTTTGGGGATTTGTCTGTTACATAATTTTCTTTTATAACTTTATGCTAATTTATATTATTGCATGTGAATAAAAAGAAACTATTCTTTAAGAAGTTTCAGGTTATATGGTGAATTGCTTATTTTAAAACATTTAATGCTGGGCAGAGGCTGGGTTCAGCTCTAACATCACTTACCTATATATTTCATGCATGTTGAGGATAAAAGTACTTTTGCATGATTAGCTATTTTAAAGTTTCCTAAAAAAAATGTTTTTCTGTTTTAAAAATATGCCTGTTTAAGAAATACTAGAAACAAGACTTCCGGCCAAGATAGAGGCATAGGTGGACACACTGTGCCTCCGCTCACAACCAAAATTAAGGACAACAAAAATTTAGAACCAAAAAAAACCCCAACCAGAACAGATAGAAAATTGAATTGTGCGCAAGTCCAACAACAATTCATCCAGACCGGTAACAGGGGCTGAGTCAGCAGCTGGCGGAGAGGGATTGAGACAGGAAAAAGTGGTGGCTAGTGGTCCTGGACATGCAGGCGGCGGTTGGCACATCCCAGGCGCACAGGCGGTGGTTACCGGGCGTGGGGAGGCAACGAGCAGACCAAACAAGGCACACAAGGTGGCTGACCACAGTCACACATTGGTGTGCAGATAAACCAGGCAAAAATGGGCAGTGAGACAGACTGCGCAACCTAGGGCCCCAGGGCCCGGAAATAAAGCCTAAAAGCACTGATTGAAAACACTTGTGGGGGTCGAAGTGCCAGGAGAGACTCCCAGCCTCACAGGAGAGTTTGTTGGAGAGACCCACAGGATCCTAGAACATACACAAGCCCACCCACACGGAAATCACCAGAAGGGCCCAATTTGCTTGGGGAAAGTGGTGGAAGGGACTGGAATCCGAGAGGGGAGCAAGTGCCATTGTTCCCTCTCGGACCCCAACCTCACATATAGCATCACAACCCAGAGACTGGGCTGCCCCACTCTGGTGAGCACCTAAGGCTCTGCCCCCCATACGTAACAGCTGCGACCAGACCTCACCCCCACCCCACCCCCCCAAAAAAATGGCTCAAATGGGAGAACAGATCAAAGCCCTAGAGCCAATTCATCTAAGTGACCAAGAGATAGCCAGCCTATCAGATGCACAGTTCAAAGCACTGGTGATCAGGACGCTCACAGAATTGGTTGATTTTGGTTGAAAATTAGATGAACAAATGAAGGCTACAATAAGTGAAATGAAGGAAAATGCACATGGAACCAATAGTGATGGGAGGAAAACTGGGACTCGAATCAATAGAGTGGACCAGAAGAAAGAAACAAAATTCAATCAGAAAAGAATGAAGAAACAAGAATTCAAAAAAAAATGAGGAGATGCTTATGAACCTCCAGGACATCTTTAAATGTCCCAACATCTGAATTATAGGGGTACCAGAGGGGAAGAGGAAGAGCGACAAGTGGAATACTTATTTGAACAACTAATAAAGGAGAACTTCCCCAATCTGGCAAAGGAAATAGATTTCCAGGAAGTCCAGGAAGCTCAGAGAGTCCCAGAGAAGGTGGACCCAAAGAGGAACACACCAAGGCACATCATAATTACATTAGCCAAGATTAAAATGGAGAGAATTCTAGAAGCAGCAAGACAAAAGGAGAGAATTATCTACAAAGGAGTTCCCATCAGACTGTCAGCTGATTTCTGAAAAGAGACCTTCCAGGCAAGAAGGGGCTGGAAAGAGGTATTCCAAGTCATGAAAGTCAAGGACCTACATCCAAGATTGCTCTGTCCAGCAAAGCTGTCATTTAGAATGGAAGGGCAGATAAAGTGCTTCTCAGGTAAGATCAAGTTAAAGGAGTTCACCATCACCAAGCCCTTATTATATGAAATGTTAAAGGGACTTATCTAAGAAAAAGAAGATAAAAAATAGGACAGTAAAAAGACAGCAAACTTACAGTTATTAACAACCACACCAAAAACAAAAGCAAACTAAGCAAACAGCTAGAACAGGAGCAGAAACACAGAAATGGAGATCACACGGAGGGTTAGCAACAGGGAAGTGGGAGGAGGAGTGAGGGGAAAAAGGTACAGAGAATAAGTAGCATAGACGGTGAGTAGAAAATAGGGGGAGGGCAAGAATAGTGTGGGAAATGTAGAAGCTAAAGAACTTATGACACATGGACATGAACTAAAGTGGGGGATATAGGCGAGAAGGGGTGTGCAGGGTGGAGGGGAATGATGGGGGAGAAATGGAACAACTGTAATAGCATAATCAATAAAATATATTTAAAAATAAGAAAATAATAAAGATATACTAGAAACATGAGCTAAACTAAAATTTAAAATCCTCATAAAATTTTAATTTAATTAATTTTTCTTTATTGGATCATGGTATATAAGTTTTGTTATTTTCTTACTTAGATAACAACTCAAAGAAAACATCATTTCATATCAATAAATAGCCCTCTGTATAACGTTTTCAGTTTAAAAAAACACAAGCTGCCTTGTTAAACAGAACATTGGAGAACCTAATATGTTAAATGAGTAAACAAGAACTGCTGTGATTAAATCAGAAGCAAGGGGACCTAGGAGCCATGTCTTATGTTTCTGGTTTCTCAATATGATTTTATTATCCAGAAGTATATAGTACTGTTCAGCCAGGCCCCTTTAATTTTGACTTTGTCTCTGTTTTTTTTTTTTTTTTAACTGAACTGATGTTGCCTATTGTTATAATAAATATAACACACTTCTTTTTGTTCAGACAGTGTAAGAAGTATATAGAAACATAAAGAGCACTGGCTGGTGTGGCTCTGCTGGTTGGTGCATTGTCCTGTAAACTGAAAGGCCACAGGTTCTATTCCTGTCAGGGCGCACATGCCTGGGTGGGGGTTCGGTCCCCAGTTCAAGTGCATGCAAGAGGCAACTGACCAATGTTTCTTTCTCACACATTGATGTTTGTCTTTCTCTATTCCCCTCTGTCTAAAATCAGTGAGCATGTCCTTGGATGAGGATTTTTAAAAAAAGAGAGAAAAGAAACATAAAGAGAAACTCAGCCCTGGCTGGTTTGGCTCAGTGGATTGAGTGCCAGCCTGTGAACAAAAGGTTCGCTAGTTTGATTCCCAGTCAGGGCACATGCCTGGGTTGCAGGCCAGGTCCCCAGTAGGGGGCATGCAAGAGGCAACCACACGTTGATGTTTCTCTCCCTCTCTTTCCCTCTCTAAAAATAAATAAAGTCTTAAAAAAAAAAACAACCAATGAGTGTATAATTAAGTTGAACAACAAAATCAGTGTCTCCTCTCTCCCATCTGTCTCTAAAATCAATAAATTAAGAATATTAAAAGAAAAGAAAAGAAGTCAAAATCATCTACTCTGCAGTTCTACCACTTAGAGATTAGTATTTGACATGATATATATCCTTCCAACTTTTCTGAGTCTGTTTATACGTAAGTCTCCTTTTTAATTTTTTTTACAAGAATATCACATTATTTTTTTAAAATCGAGAGGGAGGGAGAGAGAAACATTGATTTATTGGTCCGTTTATTTATGCATTCATCAGTTAATTCTTGTACATGCCCTGATTAGGGATTGAACCTGCAACCTTGGTTAACATCAGGACAACACTCCAACCAACTGAGTTACCCATCCAGGACTATCGTATTATTTTTTTCTCATTATTTCTTACTTAGTTTTATAGTCATTTTAAATAAAATATAATTTTAGTAGTTACATAGTATTGTATTTTATTGATTTAGCCTAGCCTCCATTAGTTAATCCTTTGGAATGTTTCTCATATTTAATGTTTTTGTAAACAAACAGTATCTTAAAGTTACCTGTGTACTTAGATATAAAGATGAGGTTTCCAACAAAATATCTGAGGAATGAATGAGTAAATAATTTTTTTCTTTTTATGCTTTCTTTGTGAATTTAGATAAATAAAACTTTTCTCCTCTTGAATATACAATTCAATAAGAAAACAGTGGCTTTGAATCCCTGCCATAGAGATAACATTCAAGGAAATGAAAAAACAATTTTTTAAATTCATGGATCATAAACTTCAAATGGCATTTATCTATGTAGATCATTATATTAATACAAAGATACAATTTCATATAAAAAGATAATTCATAAATTTTCTTAGCATTCTTATTATGTCTTGTTGGTTTTTATTTTGATGTTTAACAGATGTAGCTTTGTATAAGTTAAAATAACTCATAAACTATAGCCTTTTGATTTTTTTCCCTTTATTCCAAAATATGAATGAATCATACCTACTACTGGACCATAGCACTAAGTTTCTATAGATTTTTTTCCTCAGCTTCTTAGGGGGAAGAAAATTATTTACTAATAACTTTACCATACAGCATCAGTAGATCTAATCCAATCTAAATACTCTTTCTTTTAATGGAAAGAAAAAAGTAGCAAGAATGTCTGCTTTTTAACTTTGTAAAGACTGAAATGTGATTTGACTCTTAAATAGAAAGTCTTCTAAAATCAAGAGCTGAGAAGCTAATACTTATCTTCTGTTCATTGCACTCTGCCCTTCTTTTTTTCACCCCTGCAACAAAGGAAAATTACTTAAAAGTAAACAACCTTGCCTTGGATTATAGGTACAGTTCAGTATTAATTTCTTGCTAAACGTGGTATAGTTAAGAGTTCCACTTCATCAATTAATACTTCTAAAAGTCAAGGCCATGAAACTGAACAGATTTGATGTAGTTATTTTGATCTTAGGCTTTAAAAGAATTAAGTTTCCTTTTCCTTTTAACATACGTGTGTGTGTGGGTGTGTGTGTGTATAATTTTAAACTTAAGAAAAAGTTGCAGAAATAGTACAAAGAAGAATTCCATGTATTTTTCATCCAGGTTTCTCAAATATTCACATTTTACCATATTTCCTTTATCCCTTTCTCTCTGTAAATATATATATTTATTATTTTGAACAGTTCAGAAAACTGAGTGTTTTTAGTCATGTTGCTCCTTAAGTACTTTAAACTATGTTACCTGAACACAAAGACATTTCCTTACATGAGTAGAGTACAATTGAAGATCAGGAAATTAACAGTGGTGCAATAGTGTTATCTAGCTTAAAACTCAGTTTTCTTTCATTTTTAAAATAATTTCTAAGCTTTCTGTAATTGAGGAAGGAAGTGAGAGGCACGCTCTAAATTGATTTTCTTAAAATCTTGATTTGGTAGGATTTTTTTTAGCTTTCTATGATCTCCATTTTTGCTGTATTTTTTTTTAAAGATTTTATTTATTTCCAGAGAGAAGGGAAGGAAGAGAGATAGAGAAGGAGAGAAACACGCCCAACTGGGGATCTGGCCTCCAACCCAGGCACGTGCCCTGACTGGGAATCAAATCTGCCCTGACTGGGAATCAAATCGGCAACCCTTTGCTTCACAGGCTGGCACTCAATCCACTGAGCCACACCAGCCAAGACCAGTTTTGCTGTATTTTATATCATAAAATATGTAAATCAAAATCAGTAACTATTAAAAACCACACAGTGATTTGAAGTAAGCATGAAGCATCTGAAATCTGGAGTCTCTAGAATATTAGGGAGGAGTTTAAAATAAGACTTCCTTTGATATTTGTCTCTTTCAGTTTTTAATATGGAAAGTTTAAATTGTCCTATGTTTTTCTTTGACAGATGCTCTTATTCTTATGACTTGTTACTCCTGTTCTATTTTATACCTGTAAAGTTGAGTCTTATTAAGAAAATTAGATTATTTCATTTCATTCAAAAGATATAGAGGCTTTTCCCATTTCAAAGATTTACATTCTGAGACTATGCATGTTAGTGATATTCTTAGTGATATCTTAGTGGTAGACTTGTCTTAGTGTTCCTAATAATTCTAATTTATTCAACTTTTCTTTATTTTCCATACATATAGAGTATGACTTAACCTGTCATTCCTCTTCTTTCCTTCACTGGTTGTTACAAAGTTACTATACATTTCTGACTCGATTATCAATATATTGAAAAAGGAAGATTTAAATTTTTTAATGCTTCTTTTAATATAAATTGTAAATGAGTATCCCTGGATCATTTTCCAGTTTTCTTTTTTAACGTTTCATAAAAGTAATTTGTCATTTGCTATTCCAGATTCAAAAGTGCAAACTGTCACTAGAAAATGGAATATTTTTGTAAAGTGTGACTTTAGTTCAAATATCGGTTTATTGGGCATTTTACATTTAGGAAGAAATTATTCCTTTGTAGCAGTCACTTTCAGTGGGCTTTAAGAATCACCATGGCACTCACTATAAAATATCTTTGATGTTTAAGCTGCTTTATTTTAGGAGAGGGTAATAAATTTAAATGGCCCATAAACTGTTCAGTATTCTCTCTCCTGTGTCAAATGAAACACAAGAACACAATTGTTTCATAACAAGAGGATATTATTTTTAGCTAAGAGATACAGTTCTTTTATATTCCTGGCTTTAATTTCACACTTTTAAAACAGACCATTTAGTTCTTCAACTTAGATTTTTTTGAGTTGAAGTGAGTTGAGACCTCACAGACACGACATAACTAAATCCTTATTCTAAAATAAACTTTTCCAAATTGCCAGCTAACAGTTGATTACAATTCAGAATATATAGTTGATTAACACGGGGAAGGAACATTTGAGAAAGGGAAAACATTAGATTCGGTAAAAAAAAAGAACTGTTTCGCTTAGAATAATAGAGTATATAGAAAGATAAATTTCATATGTCAAGAGTGTGTGTGTGTGTAGGTTTAGATTTATTAAAGTACTTAACACAGCAGTTGTTAGTCCACATAGTTGGCTTACACATGGCATAATTAGAATGTTTTTTTGTTGTCCTATAATCTAGAGCATTTGTATAGACTTGGTGGTTATGGTTAAGAGGTAGGTGGGTTGTGTCAATTCATAATAGTAAAAAAATGTTCTGCTATAAAAATCAGAAAAGGTACTCCCTTTCTATAGATTCCAGCAGTAATTGAAAATCAGTTTTTATTTGTCTTAATTATGTCCCTTAATATTTTTGTAATATTATCAAGGAGGACCCAATAAAACCCATAATCTGTTTATTAAAAATTGTGTATTTATTCTTACATGTTTAAACTGCAGTCACTTTCAAAGTACTCTCCATTTGATGTAGTACACCTATCGAGATAATTTTTTCTACTCAAAAACAGTTTTTGAACTTGTCAATTTTGATGTCTTTTAGTGCCTCTGACATTTTTTTGTTTGTTTCACCTCTTCCACATCAGCAAAACGTTTCCATTTGAGGACATTTTTCATCTGGGGAAACAAAAAAAGTTGCTTGGGATGAGACCTGGTGAATGGGGAGGGCAGGACACAGGGGTCATGCCATTTTTGGTCAGAAACTGACCACTCAGCACCATGTGGACAGGTGCACTCATAATTACCCATCATGAAATGGGCAGGCAGGTTGAAAGAGTCTTCAAAAAAATATTCACTGAAGCCAAATGCAGCCTCTCACAACAACGCGAGTTGGTACACTGATACGGATGGGTTCCTACCTAGTGCGGGGAGGCCTGTCCTATAACGGGCCTGTCCTCTAGAAGATGATTCTTGTTTTGTTTAGATCCCCGCCATGTGTTACTCTATTATATACCATTACAATTTTCTTATTGCTAATGACAGTTCTAATTTTTTATTTTTTATTTTTACATTTATTTAGGCTATTGGATAGATTTAAAAAGAAAACGAAGATACATTAAATGTACAGTTGAAAGATGCTCCACAAAGTAGGTGCTAAGATACAGCTGTTATATCTAGATATGAAATCTGCTTTAATCCTTTAGCAGTTTTTGAGAAAAATTAAAGCAGGGACTTTCCATCTTTTCCTAAACTTGACATTATGTTACACAGAGGCTGTTTGGCTGTAGTACGCAAAAATAATAATTATTATAATTACAAATTTGGGACTCCAAAGTTGAACAATAACTTAAGTTGTCTCTGACTTTTCTTCCATATCTTCCAGTCAACCTCACATTATCTGTAATGACAAAACTTTTCTTGTCTGTATTGTACAATATTTGACATTAGCTCTTATGTGATGAAATTACTTATAAGATAATATCTAATAAAGTCAAATTTTATGGTACACACAAGTATGGGTGAGCAAGGAAAAATCAACAAAGCCTTCAGAGGGGAGAAGGAACTGGTTTGGAGGATTGGGTAGAGTTGTGGTAGACCAAGGTGCATGCTAGAGGGTAAGAACTTCTGTGTCTTTGTGTGCATGTGCACATGTTTGTGTATGTGTTGGAAGTATTCTCACCTTTGTGAGGTACAGGTGAAGGCAGATATGACAAAATAGGGGAGATACAAACTGGGTGAGTATTGATACTATGGGGAAACTGCTTTAACTTGGAAAATTAGGGAGATTTGTGTGGTGGAGCCTTAAAAGGTGAAGTTAGATAGGAAAAATAGAATCAGATCATGAAGTGCATGCAAGGTTAGTACAAGATTTTACTTAGTCTTAACCCAAAGAATGTTGAAGTACCACTTGTGGTTTCTGAGCAGGGGAGATATAATAAATGTGATATTCAAATTGGATTAGAGACAAAGCTGGGAGACAGGAAAACCAATTAGGAATCTGTTACAGTGGTTCATAAGAATGAAAGCTTTGATTAGAATAAAATAAACAGATTAATCTGAAGAGTAATTAATTTAAGGGAGGATTTTTTAAAATTTTATTTTATTTTAATTGTTGTTTCAAGTAGAGTTTTTTGTCTTTTACTCCCATCCCATCCCAAGGAGGATTCTTTTAAAAACAGCCCCTCTTCCCATTTTATAAGTTAAAGAGGAATTGTTGGGATGTAGTTGCAGAATTTTAAGAACAGAAGAGAATTCAATGATTATGATACTCATAAGTAGGCAAGTTACAAAGGAGAGCTATTTTGTGAGAAAGGATAGCGTATATTTTCTTTCATGTTGAGTTTAACTGAGGGTTAGACATTCAATTGGGAGTTTTTTTTATTATAGAATTTGTTTATAGTTACTTCTTTGTCAGAGGGAAAATCCTCAAATAATACCATTATAATTATTTTAGAAAGTGAAAGGTTGATTAAATAGCAGTTTAATTAGTCCATTAATGTTGACACAAGTAAATATGTGTAATTCATAATGTTTTACCTTAGATTGTCCTAGTTTAATTGTTTTTACTTTATATTGACTATACAGCGTTTTCTTTTGTCTTATTTTTTCTGACATTCTTAGAACTATTGTCTTTCAAAATACATAAGAGAAATGGGGCTTTTGTCATTTCTGAAGTTCAAAGTTAAAGCAATCCCACAATATTGCAGGTGCTTTTTAGGTTTTTTACTTTGGCCTGAAATTCTCCCTTTAAATTTATGACTTGTGCTTTCAAACTATTATGGGTGAATCAGGTTTTTCAAATTTGGGAAGAGTGAAAAATCATTTTGAGAATAATTATAGTTGGTTTGTTAATGACGGATCTGTGTGAATGTGTTAGGAAAACACCCACATAAATACTGGGGAAAGTTAATCATTATCGCACCATTATGAAAAATCATTTGTACTTATTTCTTTGTTAACTTTTCAAAGTAGTGAATTAATTTGGAAAAACCTCAAATTTTATTCTATACTGTTAAATATTAACCTTAACACCAAAATTTCTTACTGTTTTAATGGTACCTTCTGTATCTGTGAGCTTACAGAACTTGGGTTGAATGATAGAAGGTTCAGTTCTATGTGTATAAAAGCAGTGGATATGTATACATATGTATACATTCACAGAAATAGTAAATATTCTAAATATTTAAATCATCCTAGTATTTTGAGGGATGACATGGATAATAGAAGACATCTTTAATTATCTGACATTTTTGTGACTGGAATTTCTTAAAAATCTTGTGTTGTTAGCAAATTGGTTTCAAAGGCTGTGAGCAAGTCAAAGGGTAGCCATTAAATGAACCCCTACTGCTGACATTAATATACAGGGGTCAACAGGACAACAGTCTACGACATCATAGCTGACCTGCTCCACATCCCTTCAGGATCATTAATCAGTCTAGGTCATCCTCTACTAGAATGAGCAAAGCTTAGCTACCATTTTATTCACATTGCAGAAGACCTTAATTCCAAGTCAGGTTTCCTTAATATTATAAACATGCAAGTCTTTTAAAGTGCTGAAGATCATCTTAAATGATACTCAGATAATATGTTGGGGAAGCTCATTATATAATTGTCTTAGGGGTTTTTTAAATTTTTGGCCTTTTATGTCTTTACGTTTTGTTTCTGTTTTTAATTGTAGATGGAATTGTTTCTATCATGGGTCAGTTCAGAGTGCATCTTGGAAATCTAACTGTAGATTACAGATTTAGTAACAGGAAAATTGTACCTTTAAAAGTCATTTTGAATAAGGAAGCATTGTTATTCTTTAACTTGCTACCATGTATATACTACTTGGTAATGAAACTAGAAATGTGCAGGAAATTAAAGTACAAGTACTTAGGCTTTTTTTTCCCCCAAAATTTACTTTAGCTGGAGATAAGTAGGTATACTTCAGTAATTTATAATTCTAGGTCCAGATAGTTAGAATTCTAAGTAATGAGACTGAATTCTTACCAAAGGCTTTCTGTGATATATGAGATATTTTAAAGATAATTCATTATGTGACAGCTTGATATACAGGTTGAATTTCATTGATGTTCCTGCTTTTGCTATGTAAATTTGTTTGATGCACCAATCAAAATTTTTGAATATATCCTGTTCTCTTAAGAGTTCTCTAGTAGTAGCACATTTTTCTTACAGGCAAAGTTAAATAATTTTGCCTTTTTCCCTTATTCATATCTGCATTGTAGATATGAAAATTACAGATTATGGTGAGAAATAATCAGACATTAAAGCATGAAAAGTAAAGACAGTCTGTTGATTTTTCCATATCTCTTTTCTACTGTTGATCTATTTTACTGTTTTACATCCGGAAGTATTTTCTAAAATGCACTTATCAACTCCATTATTTTATGTTATGCATTTCAGGTGGTTTAGCTTCTTTAGCTTTTGGTCTGTTTTACCAAATAATGTAGAGGCAAACTAGCTAAAATTTTTGTAGTTAGTGTTGTACATTTAAACTGCAGATTTTACACTAAAATCATGTTAGAGCTCTGTGTGCTGATGTGTGTGTGCTTTTTAGGGAAAAAAATGTAAGTCAGTGATCTAACTCTTAATGGTGGAAAGAGAAGGAGATGGGGAGATCAGCACAAAGCTCATTGCACTTAAGGGTAAATCTTAGAATCTGTTTTAAAAGATGCAAATTCCACTTCTATGTAGAGCTAAGGGGATGTTAGAGTTCATAATCTCTTGGTTTTAGAGGCGACCTTCAACTTCATGCTTTCTTACTGCAGTCAATGTCATAACTCATTTTATAAAGAAAAATATATGTTTTCAAAGAGAGAAAGTTCTGTATTACAGTCTTTCAGACTATTCTTAGTAAAGGCTTAAGATAATACCGTGTCAACACTGGTGTAAATTGAATCAGTTATTGGGCTGTGTTCTCCAGGTTCGATAAAATTGGAGAAGAGTTCGATATGTAAGCTACAGGTTACATTGGTCATTAGTGTCCATAAAAAGAAGGATTCGTTACAAAAGTACAAAAAGGACCTTGTTGTAAGATCCCATTTTATAGACCCTAAAATTTCCATAAAGGGAAATGATCATATGATAATAGTATTTTTTAATTGCTTGATGAAATCTCTTAGGCTATTAATAAAGTATCATAATTTTCATCATTGAAAACTGCTTGTAGTAATTTTATTTTTCATTGAATTGCTAATGGTATTTTTATGATTATGTAAGATAATTACTATAAGTGATTATATTAACATTAATAAAGTGAATTTATAGAATACAAATTACTTTTCTCTACAAGGAAACAAGGGTGAATAAATTGAATATTTACTGTGATTATCACATCCACAGTGGTGATGGGTGATTATGGAAAGTAGAAATGTAGCTTAAAAGATTTTTTTCATATATATGTGTAATGAGTGCTAAGGGAGCAGCGTAGCTTGCTATATATAGAGAGAAATGTAGTTATATAACTAATTAGAAATGGGCATAAATACTGACTTCTTGCTTAATGCAGTTAAACCTTAAACTCCAATAAAACTAGCACATACAGCTCAGGTACTTCCCTTCACATGCCCCTAAATTGGTCAACAGCTGATCAGAAATATCTCTGTTAAAGGGATATGTAATGATGCAAAATAATTTGTTACTGTGTTAAAGTTATTTATTATTAGGCTCTTATCAAGATTTTTGTTACTAAGTGTAAAATTGTGAGTGGGAGGAATTGTGGCATTTTGTGCTAATTTGTCTTATAAACAAATTATGGGCTTAAAAGAAAATTATGTCCTTGTACTTTCTAAAAATGCTTATAATGAGTATTATCAAATGAATTTTATATAATTGTTCTTAAACATAATTTCACATGGTTGATTTTATTGTTCTTAGATGCTTTGGTATTACCAATTATTGCATACTAGATATTGGTAAGGAAGGATCAGTGCTACACATACTCAGATTCAGTAATCATTGAAAGATTAAATACTACTAGTATCCTTATGTATATTTTCTATCAAATTTACTCTAGATCACTTGCTGACTCACAGCTTCATTTTAGCAGTATTGTGCAGGGCCTGATTTGAGTCAAATTATATAGTGTACTTTGATACTATAGCTTACTTTAATAAATAATAAAATAAGATATTCTAAATATAGGTGAATGTTACTTTTGCAGTATATATCTAGGAAAAGTTGACTTCGACAGTATCTTAATTATTTTCAGTAGTATTAATGACGACTGACAAGTTTCATTATTGCTGTTTTTATTTTCTGTAGTGTATTAAATTTATATCATTATTCATGCGAATTTTTGAAAATTGATAATTAGCTTGAGTTTTTAATAAAATGTTTTTTTAATGTTTTGATATGTTGAGTTGTTTTGTAACAATGACTTGTGTACTTTCCCCTTGCATTTTAAGATTAAAATTTTGCTTTCAAAGCATGTTTGAAATGATACCAAGAATTACTGCTTATACTATATCTGTTAGAGCAAAATATTTAGTAATATGGTGGTTCTAATTATTGGCAGTGTTTTATTTTAATTGCTCAAAGTAGTAGAAGTTTAATTTAAAATTTTGTAGTTAGTTGATTTAGATTAGTTATTTTATAAGTATGTAAATAAAAGGGAAGTTAAAATAAAACAGATAAAGTTAAAATTTGAAAGCTGGAAGGCATTCTGAATATCACATGGATTAGCCTTTTAAAGAAAGGAAGTTGACATTGTTGGTGGTAGAACTGCCCTCTTTCTAGACCATTTGCTGTTATTGGAGGAATCTGAGCAATTTAAGCCTCATGTAAATGAAATGATACACTGTATACAGACGGAGACCATTTAATTTGAATGCTTATATTAATTTTTACTGTGGACTAGAATACCTAGCACTTTTAAGCAAATATGATGCAAAGCAAAAGGACTTCTCAACAATTTGTAACATTTTAAAAATACTCTAGTTATAATTGTACCAAAGTGATAAGTGATTTAAAATAGACAAAGTTTTGTGCCCCATCTCTCACCCTGGAATGATAGATCTAGTGTACATTTATTTGTGGAAGATTATGTTGCAGTTTTTAAATAAATTTATTATTAGGTAATAGGATTTTTTGAGTGGAAGAAATAAGGAGGGAAGTGGGAAAATAAAAATTATATTACTGTATTATAACTGTTAAGTGCTTACATTTCCCCCACAATATTGTCTTGTACTGTATGATTTTTCAGCATTTAAGAAGCGGTTTTGTTCTTTATAGCTGAACCAATAACGTTTCCATCTGGAGGAGGCAAGTCATTTATTATGGGTTCTGATGATGTTTTGTTAAGTGTACTGGGCCTTGGAGACCTTGCAGACTTGACGGTAACAAATGATGCAGACTATAGTTATGATGTAAGTGCAGTTTTATTTTTAATTTTTTAATGATTAATAGAAGGCTCCTTATTTTTGGAAACACTTATAAAACAGAATTAATGTCAAGGTGCATGGAAAAAAGATAAGTTTAAGCGTGTCAATATCTTGATTTGAAGTGACATGTAGTTTTCTTTTATTACTAGTTTCTTTGCGGTATTTAAATTTTTCCTGGGCATTGTGGTGGCTTAGTTAGGAGTTTGGGATGATTAATTACTTTAAAATACTGGTCAATAAATATCTATCTTGGGTAGTCAACTCTCAATTATTTACTCAAATTAAACCATATTTTGGTGTTAAGAGAAAAATAGATAACCTGAATCACTTATTTGCCTTCAGGAACTTCTTAAAAAAAACATGTTTTGTTTTTGAACTTTAATTTTTTTAAGGATAATGTTAGTTTGTTGCTATTTCCTGATTTTTAGTCCTTCATTTAAGAGATCAGGAGAGGATGGAGGGGAGATGGGAAGAGACAGTGTTAGAGGGTGAAACTAGTTTTGGATTAAGCTTTTATAGACGACAAACATTCAATTGAGAGTTAACTATACTTGTTTAGATTGTGCATTAATGAATTTGCATTTTTTTAGCAAATTAATTTTTTTCTTTTTTTAACAAAATCATTCTTATGTTAACATGCTTTTTAGAGACATCAGCCTCAGTGGGCTGGATTATTATTATTAATATGTTAAAAGTACATAAGGAACTACTTATGGACTACTTTAGAAGAGGTTTCATAGTCTATTTTTACAGATGGAGAAATAAAGATAAAAAGATTAACCTCTTAGTGATATCAACAATAATAATGAAAATATTCTTAAAGTGTCTTTTGTTCACACTTTTGGAAAGTATCTTAACTTACTGCCTTTAATAACTTCACATTGCTAATTTTCTAAGTGATAACTGTATTATTAATATTGTGCCCTTGGATTTTGGGTAGTAATTTATGTAATTTTTAATGTTTTCATGTAAGGTATTGCAGCATGGTAGTTTTTTTTTTGCTGTTCTCTTCTGACATTTAATAGGACTTTTAGGTTTAGCTTAATAATTAGGTAAAACAGATTAAGGGACTTCATTTGGTCTAAGTATTTGAAAGCTAATGAAATTATTAGTTTTTATTATATGATGGAGATTTATTATAAAGTTTTGAAGGTACATGAAATTTGTACTGAACATTTTAGCAAAGCAGTTTTAAATATATGTTTTAAACACACCAAAACAAACAGAAATTCCACATGCCTATCAATACTACTTTTATCACTATTGTGTTCTTCCTTTTTAGTTGCCTGCCAATAAAGATGCCTTTCGAAAGACATGGAACCCCAAGTATACACTGCGTAGCCATTTTGATGGAGTACGAGCATTAGCTTTTCATCCTGTAGAACCTGTGCTGGTTACTGCCTCTGAGGACCATACTCTGAAACTTTGGAACTTGCAAAAAACAGTTCCTGCCAAAAAGTAAGTGTTTTAATGTCAGCCTGTGTTTTTTTCCTTCCAGATTTGCCGATCTTAACTAATGCCTCTTGAATATCAAACAGTGGTTTATGATTATTTAATTGCCTTCTTTTCCTCCACTCTTCTTCCCTCTCTTTCAGGAGTGCCTCTTTAGATGTGGAGCCTATCTACACATTCAGGGCCCACAAGTAAGTTTTATTGAATTAGTACTTAATGACCAAGGATAGTTGTTAAGTTTTTTTTTGTTTTTTTTTTTTTTTTTTAATTCTCACCCGAGGACATTTTTCATTGCTTTTAGAGAGAGGGAAAGGGAGGGAGAAATAGAGAGGAAGGGAAACATCAATGTGAGAGAGAAACACTGATCGGTTGCCTCTTGTATGCACCCCAGCTGGGGCCCAAACCCACACTCCAGCCCTGTACCCTGACCAGAATCAAACCTGTGACCTTTCAGTTCATGGGATGATGCTCCACCCAGCTGAGCCACGCCTGTCAGCTATTAACTGTCACCTGTTAACTATTACTAATCAACCCGCAAATATTGTAAAATTGTAATAATGTTTGCTTTATATTAGAAAAGAATAATATTTTATTTGATTAATAATTGTATTAGGAGAATATGATCAGTACTATTCAAGTGCATTGTTTTCCTTAAACAGTTTTTAGATACCACACAAATTCAGAGGTGGGGGGATGGGGATGTGAATTTCTTTGTAAGCTTTATAAGTAATTTTTTTCTTCTTTCCTGTAATAGTGGTCCTGTTCTATCATTAGCTATTAGTTCTAATGGAGAACAGTGTTTTAGTGGTGGTATTGATGCGACCATCCAGTGGTGGAATATGCCTAGCCCTAATGTGGATCCATATGATACATATGGTAAGTAAAAGGTTCAAAAATGTTTTTTGGAGCTGGCAAAAATAAATACCTCACCTGTAAGCTGGTTTAATGATGTATTAGTCTCCTTGTTTATTCCATTTATCAGTAATTTGCTTCATTAAAGAGAACAGTTAAGAAATATGCTGTGAATATTTAAGCCTGTAAATTGTTTTTTTCCTGTGATGTCCAAAAATAAAAAAGAAACTATTACTAATTAAGATATTAATTAATTTCAGTACTAGTTATGAGAATAGAATAAAATTTAATGCAAAGAACAATCTTTTAAACTTAAGAAATAGTGTATGTAGTTCACATGTATTTAACAGACGACAATAGAAACAAATAGGGACAGTAAGGACGTGTATCAGCTTTTGAGAACAAAAAAATCCTTTATTTAAAAAAAACTTACAAATGCCACTTGTAGAATCTGTCCTACAGAAATACCTGTACATGTATTCAAATATATTTAAAGGGCAGTGTTTGTAATTATGAAAAATTAAAACAATGTTTATTATTATGAGAATGGTTAGGTCAATGGTCTACTTAATGGCTGGTTCATTTTAAAAGAGCTTCAGCTCTTTGTTTTTATTTAACATACACTTGGTGCCTAACTTTGCCAGATTTGGTGTTAAGGAGTACATCAAGAAATAAGAATGAGTCTGATGTAAAAAACAGACATTAAACAGATAAGCAAGGGGGTGGAGCCTCTTGTTATAAACTGTGATAAGTGCTATGAAGATACAGTATTCTGAGAGACAGTAACAGGTGGGACCTTCTTTAAGTGTGTTCTAAAATAGTGCCATTAAACCCAAAATCTAAAGGGTAAAGGGGAAATTTTAATATAGTAGTCCCTCCTTATCTGTAGTTTTGCTTTCTGCGTCTTCAGTTACCCAAGGTCAGCTGCAGTCCAAAAATGTTAAATGGAAAATTTCTGAAATAAACAGTTCACTAGTTTTACATTGCACTCTGTTCTGAGTAGCATGATGAAATTGAGCACCATCTTGCTCCATCCTGCCCTAGACATGAATAATATATATATATATATTTTTTTTTGGAAAGCAGCTATGCTCACCACTATACCACCAACGCTGATTTGTGTTGTTGTTGTTCAGCATATCCACACTGTATACACTACCTGCCCATTATAGTTGGTGTCCACCGTGATTATCAGGTCACTGTTGGTATGGCAGTGCTAATGTTCCTATAACCCTTATTTTACTTAACGATGGCCCTGAAGTGCAAGAGTGTTGATGCTGGCAATGTGGATATGCCTGCTGGGTCAAAAAGTTTCACCTTTTCACTTAAAGGGGAAGAAAAAATAATCATATACTGAGGCACTAAGATCTATAGTAAAAACAAATCTTCTTTCCATGAAATTGTAAAAAAGGAAAAAACATGCACTTGTGCTGGACCCAGGCAATTGGAGGCACCCCATCCCCTCCCCTGTCCTTAGAAACTATGTTTTGCCTGCTGTTTGTTTTCACATTAAGAGTCATTTTCAAGGATGTAGCCTTAAAAGAGTAAGGAATTGTTGAGACCCAACTGGATTGAGTACAATAATGAACTCAGTTAAGGCCTCTGTATACTCTTAAGATTCTACTTGTCTTGCTGCCACTCAAAACAAGCCTTTTATATAAATTTCCTTGCTTATTAAATCTGCAGCCTACCAAAAAAAAAAAAAAGGAAAAGAAATTTCTGCTAGTTTGCTGGGAGAGGCTACATCCCATCACTTACTATAATATAATAATTGTTCTACACTTTAGTTATTGTTGTTAATCTCTTAATATGCCTAATATATAAATTAAACTATCATAGGTTAGGGGTGTGTGTGTGTGTGTGTAGGAAAACAGTGTATGTAGGGTTTGGTACTATCCATGGTTTCAGACATTCACTGTGGGTCTTGGAATATATCCCTCATGGATAAGGTGGGACTATTGTAAAGAATTTTAAGCCAGGAAGTGAACTGTAAGTGTTGTGTTTAAAATAGTGACTCTGGCTGTTGAAAGTACATAAGGGGAGGAGTGGAGAGAGGAATACATATTTAATGTTGCTGTGTAAAGTTATAATGTAGTGGACCAGTAGAGTGGATGACAGACGATGTTGCCAAGACTAAAGTGATGGCAAGGCAATTGGTAGCAGAGCAGTTGGAGAGAAATGGATTTAAGACATATTGGGGAGGTAGGATAGAATAGACAGAATCTACTGATAACTGGATTGAGTGGATGAAGTAATAGATCAGTGACTCTTTGATTTTGGTGTTTATTTTTTTAAACAGCTTTATGGAGATAAAATTCATGATTAATAAAATTTACCCTTTTGAAGTATATAGTTCAGTAATTTTTACTGTATTTACAGGATTGTGCAACCATTATCAGTTTCAAATTCAGAACATTTCCATCACCATTTTTTGATATGAACAATTAAATTATGGGATGGTAGCATTTTATTGAAATGGGGACAGAAGAGATGTGCGAAGATAAAAGATGATGGATTTGGCTTTTAGGCATGTTAAGAAATGGCAACACCATGTAGCTAATATTAAGATGTGAGAATGGATGGTACAACCCAGAATGTGTTATATAGGGTAAGAGAAGGAACTTTGACATTGGGAGAGTAGCGAGCAAGAGTGCCAACAAAGGAAACTGAGAAAGTACTGACCCTTAAAGTTAGAGGAAGTGCAGGAGGGTATGGAATTAATGAAAACATACCAAAAGAAGAAACCATTTTTAGAAGAACAGAAGCTGATTGCACTTTCAGGTGTTGCTGAGAGGTTTAGTAATATGAGGATAGAAAGATTCCTCTTTATATGTGACAAAATAGGTCACCCACATTTTGGCCAGAGAGAGATGCTGTGGTTAAAACCAGAGGGTAAAGGGACCTCTGGGTAACCTATCAAGGCATATCCCCTGTGGATGAAAAGCAATGTAATGAGACTACAAAAGAAAGAGAAGTTTATGAAATTTGGTAGAAGAGGTTATTATTGGTGATTTTAGCAAGGGTTGTTGTGGTGATGGTATCAGAAACTATATTAGAGTGATTTGGAGAGTACATGAGAGGTAAAAACATATTTACTCTGTGCTTTTCTACTGTTTGGAAGAAGGGTGATGTAAGATTAACGAAGGTTTTTGTTTAGGTTGAGAAATGCTGAAACATATTTGTTTGCTTTTGGATCCCAAGGAGTAGGAGAATTTTTGTAGTAGGGAAATGTTAAGCATGAAAACAAGTTAGTTGAATGGAGTCCAGAATACATCTGATACAATTAGCCTTTAGGAAGGAAGACAGTTCCTTCCTTGTGTCTGCACAGAGAAGATGGTTTTCAACACTGGTAGATTGGGAGGCAGGAAGATGGGAGGACTTTCTATTTCAGTGTTATATTTTCTCAGTGACCTATGAAAGATAATCAGTTGTGAGGAAAAAGGGTTGGGAACTGTAAGAATTGCAGAGGTAATAAGATATATCTGTGTAAAGTGAGAGTTTACTAGAGAAAGGGATTGTAGGACAAATGATACACAATGTTATTAGCCAACATGTCCATCACGTGATGAACAGATAAATAAAATACAGTATGTCCATACCATGGAATAGTATTTGACAATGAAAAGAAATTAGGTACTGATACATGCTACAACATGGATGAACCTTGGAACTAGTATGCCAAATGAAAGAAGCAGTCACAACAGGCCACTTGTATGAAATGTCTAGAATAGGCAAACTGGTAGAAATGAAATAGATTAGTGGTTGCCTAGGAGAAATTGGGAGGAAATGGCTAATCGATGAAAGTGCCCTAGAATCGGTATGGTGATGATGGCACAACTCTGTGAACTTACTAAAAAACACTGAATTGTACACTTTAAATTGGTGATTGTATGGGATGGAAGCTGTAGCTCAATAAAGCCATTTTTAAAGAAAAGTATGTTCCTTATAGAAAATTGCTAAAATGCAAGAATATATTGGGGGAAGGGGTTAAAAATGACCTGTAACTTCACAACTTAGGAAGAGATGGCTATTGTATACACTTTGGTTACCTTCTTATAGCTGGTATGTATAGTCTTATACTTAATTATATGGTAATGGTAAGTTATATTTATACATTTACAATTATTTTAGCTAATTGTTGCTTTTTTCTTCTTCTTCCCAGAGCCAAATGTTCTAGCTGGCACTTTAGTTGCTCATACAGATGCTGTCTGGGGTCTTGCTTATAGTGGCATAAAAAATCAATTACTGTCTTGTTCAGCAGATGGCACTGTTAGGTTATGGAGTCCACAAGAAAAATTGCCATGTATTTGCACTTACAATGGAGACAAGGGTAAGTAAATTTTGCTTCTATGAAAAAAGCTAAATGTTTTTAAAATTTGAGAGATAGAAAGGACAAACAGTTGATTTACTGAAAGATTTTAAAGCTTGTGATAATCTTTTTACTTTGTCATTTTATGAACAAGAAAGATGCTTTGCAAGTATATCCTGTAGTTCAGTGCTTCTTTTTACGTTTTTCAGGACATGTCCCATTGAAAAAGTAAAACTATTTTTATGTAACTATTTTTATGGAATAGACAAGTGAGGCTACTAAGAGGGATAATACGAGGCTCTCTGCCTGCTTGAAGGGGTCACACTCTGGAGCATACCTGTAAACCATGCATGAGCACACTGGTTGAGAAATCTAGCTGTAATCATTGAAACGGCACCCATCACTAGGAAGTACAAACTTAAGTTACACACATAATTTCAGATTTCTTTCCTGTCAAAGAAGGCTTTAACCAATGTTACTTTTGCCAGTTACAATTTATTATATATATTGGTATACTTGTATTGGTTTTATTTTCTAATTAATTTTTTAAGTTAGTTGTAAAAATCAGATTTCACATTTCTATTAAAAGTATGTTTGGTTTTAAAACATTATAGAGGAATAGTTTATGCTTAATTTTGTTGGTTCTCTTAGCTACCTAAATAATTCTGCTAATTTTTTAATTGCACAAGATTTGAGGTAAAAATTCATTTAGATATTTGTTTCTAACTTCAGGCAATTAATTGCCTAACTCTAGATTTTATGTAGTTGTGCATCGATCTGGCCAGTTGAATTTATTATGTAAAGAGAGAAATTGCTGCTCAGGCCACTTAGGGGATAGTGCTGCGTGAGTGAATGCCAAAGTCCACATTCCATTTTTACAGATCTGAAACTTTGACTTATATTAGCTACTTGAGAAGGCTTATAGGCTCAGACAGGTAAATAGTCTTCCAAGACAATGATGTGAAATGCTAATTTGTCATTTTACAGTAAGAAATGTAATTTGCAAGTGGGCCAAGACTCATACAGGGTTTTTTTCTCTTTTAAAAGATAATGCATAGGAAGTAACTTTTGCACATAACTGCTCTCACTGTAAGAGCCCTCTAGCCATATTTTTCTTACAATGTTAAACAGAATGTTAAAAAAGTTTTTAAATAGTTGAGGGAAGGTTACCTATTACCACTCACCATCCTAACACAATGGCTGTTTTTCTTTATTAACATCATTTCAAAAATATTTTAGCCCTGCTCAGTAGCTCAGGTGATTAAAGTGTCATCCTGATACACCAAGGTTGCAGGTTCCATCCCCAGTGAGGCCACATACAAGAATAAACCAGTGAATTCATAAATAAGTGTAACGACAAATTAATACTTCTCTCTCTCTCTCAAATTAATTTTTAAATTTTAAAAAGAATATTTGAATTCCTTTTTTTCAAATCAGAAAGCCAGAGATTTCTAAATTGTTGTATTTACACTGTATCTCTTTGGGCTCCTTTCAGAGCGTGGGATACCTACATCAGTTGACTTTATAGGCTGTGATCCAGCTCATATGGTGACCTCTTTCAACACTGGTAGTACAGTAATTTATGATTTAGAAACATCACAGTCATTGGTGATGCTTTCATCACAGATAGATTCTGGTAAGTTTTCATGGGTTTCTTTGAAACTTATACAACAGAGGGTGATATTTTTATTTTTCACATTTTGACTATCTGAATTTAGGATGGAAAAACAGTTTCAGTGTGTTATAAGTGAACTTATTTACATTATTTCTGCCATTTCCTCAAATTATGCTTAAAAGCTGGGTGGGTATGAGGACATAGGAGTGAGTGAAGCAATATAAAGGTGGTGAAAAGCAAGGGAAATAATTTTAAATTTTTAAAGGAAATACATATGGAACTAGTGAAAATAATGCAGCTCCAATATTTATGTATAAATGGCCAGTGTTAAAAGTATAGGATGTGGTTTGTGTTCTGCACTTTATTTAAATGGGAGTCCAAATACGGCCCTGCATTGTGATTGGCTGATAGATCTTTCACGTCTCTTCTGTAGCTTTCCTTTCCATTTCTTATTTCCCTTGCATTTTTAAATGTTTATTTTTAAAAATATTTTATTGATTATGCTGTGCAGTTGCCCCAGTTTTTTTCACCCCTTTACCCCCCTCCGCCTAGTACCCCGTTTTCTCCAGCATTCTCCCCCCTTAGTTCATGTACATGGGTCATACATACAAATTCTTTGGTTTCTCCATTTCCTGCACTACTCTTAACCTCCCCCTGTCTATTTTGTACCTACTAATTATGCTTTTTATTCCCTGTACCTTTTCCCTCATTTTTCCCCCTCCCCACTGATAACCCTCCATGTGATCTCCATTTCTGTGATTCTATCCCTGTTTTTGTTGTTTGCTTAGTGTGTTTATGTTTTTGTTCTTGGTTTTTTAGGTTCACTTGTTGATAATTGTGAGTGTGTTGTTATTTTACTGTTCATAGTTTTGATCTTCTTTTTCTTAGTTAAGTCCCTTTAATATTTCATGTAATTAGGCCTTGGTGATGATGAACTCCTTTAACTTGACCTTATCTGGGAAGCACTTTATCTGCCCTTCCATTCTAACTGATAGCCTTGCTGGATAGAGTAATCTTGCATGTAGGTTCTTGCTTTTCATGACCTGGAATATATACTTCTTTCCAATCCCTTCTTGCCTGTAAGGTTTCTTTTGAGAAATCAGCTAATAGTTTTATGGGAACTCCTTTGTAGGTAACTCTTCTTTTCTCTTGGTGCTTTTAACTTTCTCTCCTTATCTTTGATCTTTGGCCTTTTAATTATGATGTGTCTTGGTGTGTTCCTCTTTGGGTCCAACTTCTTTGGGAGGACTCTTTGAGCTTCCTGGACTTGTATGTCTGTTTCCTTCACCATGTGAGGAAGTTTTCTTTCATTACTTTTTTCAAATAAATTTTCAATTTCTTGCCCTTCCTCTTCTCCTTCTGGTACCCCTATGATTCGGATGTTGGAACATTTAAAGTTCTCCCAAAGGTTCCTCAGCATCTCCTCATTTTTTTTGAATTATTGTTTCTTCATTCTGTTCTGGTTGAATGTTTATTTCTTCCTTTTGTTCAAAATTGTTGGTTTGAGTCCTGGTTTTCTTCCCCTCACTGTTGGTTCCCTGTATATTTTTTTTATTTCACTTTGCATAGCCTTCACTTCTTTTATTTTGCAGCCATACTGTCATTTCTGTGAGCATCCTGATTATCAGTGTTTTGATCTTTGCATCTGATAGGTTGTCTATCTCCTCATCACTTAGTTGTTTTTCTGGAGTTCTGATCTGTTCTTCCATTTGGGCCATATCTTTTTGTCTTGATGCACCTGTTAAGTTGTAAGGGGTAGAGCCTTAGGAATACATCAGGGCGGGGCAGCACACTTGAGTTGTAGCGCTGTATTGAGGGAGGGGTCAGAGAGGGAACAGTGCTCCTTGCTCAGCTCTCGCTCTACTTGCAGTCACTTCCCCTGCTGCTTATTTATTTTTTAATTACAGTTTACATTCAGTACTATTTTGTATTGGTTTCAGGTGTACAGCATAGTGGTTAGACAATCATACTCTACGGAGTGGTCCCCTCCACCAATATTTTAAGTACCCACCTGGCATTGTACATAGTTATTACAACATTATTGACTATATTTTCTGTCTTGTGCTTCCTTGCATTTTTTTATTGAAAAAATTGGGCAATTTGCCTGTAGAGCTTTTCACAGTCTGTATTTTGCTAGTTACATACTTGAGGTATCATTTAACAAGCTCCTCTGTTCATTTTACTTCCTGTAATTGGGTTATAGATTTTAGAGCCCTTTCAAATTCAGGCTCAGTGTTTTTGTCTTCACTTTAAAGCTTTTTAATGCTTTTAGCAAGACCACTTTATAGTAATTTGTGAATTTTTACCAGAAGTAAATATTGTCTGTTTGTATATCTTATCTTTTCAGTTTTGATAATCCTTACCTGGGTCCATTAACTCACTAACTGTGTAAAAATGATTTTCTAATTCCATTATTACGTCTCCATTTTTTATTTTTTATTTTTTTTAGCTAGAATACTTATAAAAACCCACATCAATAATTTGGTTATTCTGTAGTTAGATTATAAAGGAAAAAGCAAGATAAATTACTGATTTTTCCCCTCTTTATTTACCATCTTTGATGATGATGATGATGATGAGTTCCCTGGCTGCCTCAGTAGATAACCAATGAGTCTGTTGGTTGTTGTTTGTTTTTATTACCATAATCTCTCTTGGACGTAAATATATTTGATATGTTTCAATCCGTGGCAGGTATTATCTGTATTGCTACTCAGAATGTTTCATCTTTCGCCAGTGAGAGTTTATTCAAGTTGGCTCCCGAGTCCTTTTCACATGACCCTGGTTGTCCTTGATAGATTTCTAGGTTCATCTGGTTCATTTGTGCCCCAGATCTGAAATCAGCCGTTTCTCCAAGGAGCCATGGTTTCTTTTAGCTGCAAATGTCATTTAGAGACTATAGACTAGGTACTAGGCGATTGGGTTGGTCCTCATGGTTTCCATAGCTGTTGAGTTGGTCATTGACTTGGGCTTGTCAGTGGACAGAGCTGTAAATACATTTCAAAAAATAGATAAATTCATATAAATACTTCTAATTCAAATTCAGTATTATCTCATTGGTTTTTGTGTCTTTACCTCATTTTAACTATATCAGAACTCTTGGTTCTCAGCAGAGGCATCAGAATATCTCATTTATCCCACAGTACACATACAATTGTCTGAAAAAATAGTAATACTACCATCTCTGCCAGTAGTTTACTTACTGAAAACATTTTGTACTTAGAGTATATTCCACTAGGGATGGGCAGCCTATTTACTGTGCTTTACATCACTGAACTAGTTGATTTGTGTTTATACCACTAATTAGATATATAGTTATGTTCCTTTGTTGAATTTTACTTTTGATATTTTGTGATTGGTTTTTTAAAAATTATTTTGTAATTATGCAGAACATTTAAATACTCAAAGAAGTGTCTTTCCCAGTGTCTTTTCACTTGGTTCCTCTCTTCCTCTTTAACACTCACATGCTTACGTGGGGGCATTTTTTTGCATTGTGTTTATGTTCAGTTAGGAGTTCTTGTATGTGTGTGTAATGATTGATTTACTTAAAGTCTAGTAATGTTAATGATGTTTTCCCATTGTTTTGATTCTTCTCTGTTCTCCCTCCTTGCTAAGGAAAAGATCTCATTCCTAAGGACATTAATTTTTGTTCAATGTCCTTTGTTTTTTTTTGTCAGTATGGGTAGGATAGGGATTGTTCCTTGTAAACATCTAATTATCACTTATGAACTTTCCTTAAATGCTTATAATTCTTTTATGGGCTGTTTATTAAAAGTAAGTTTTATAAGAATTCTAAACCACCTACATTAAAATACTTAAAATTTTTTCTAAAATTGAGCCTCATACTGTGCATATTATATGACATGATAGCTTAAACTTTTTTTTTTTTTTAAGAAATTTTATCTCTCAAGATTCCTAGCTTTAGTTATCAGGGTTTTTTTGTTTTGTTTTGTTTTAACCAAAACTTTTATTTTTCTTATTTTTATTTTTGTAAGAACTTAAAATGTCATCATCGAGCTTCTAACTGAAGATTTGAATTGTAGTGCATTATCTTCCATTATTTTTCAGATTTACAATCCAATAATCACATTAATAGAGTAGTAAGTCATCCCACGCTTCCTGTTACAATAACTGCTCATGAAGATAGACACATCAAGTTTTTTGACAATAAAACGGGTAAGTAGGTTGTCTTACTTTCTTTAATATAAATCTGTAAATTTAAGGTGATCAAAAATGGTATTCTTTTATATAAGATATATTAACTTCTAGGCTTCAAAATTACAAAGTAAAATCATTTTAACCCAGATTTTTGTTTTAGTTATGTAGTATACTCATAATATATGTTGTTTTATTCTCCAGTGTATAAATAATACCTTGCCTACCTATTATGATTTTTCATGTCATAGCAGTTAATATAAATCCTTCCATTTGAAATTCTTCCCTTCATATTTTGTGATTTACTATAGCAGAAGAGGTGTCTTTCTGGTATTTGGTATTTCAAATATGTTCTTAAAATTATTTCTCAGTGGATGAAGTGATGATATAGTGGAGATTGTTTTATTATCATCTTTCCTGTATTTCTTGTTGTCGGAAAACTTACCATTTATTTAGAAGCCAAATCAAACATTAATGTGGCCATAGGGTTTCTTTAAGGTCCCCCATTCCATCTGTCATCACCTTCATACTACATAAAATAGTTTGCTTTCTTTCAGGGAAAGTCTGACTGCTAGAGAGGCTTCTTTGAGGGGAAGCTAAAACCAGGGATATGGGAGGACTTCCACTTAAGATACTTAAATGTTAATTGCAGCATTATTGCAAGGCAAGAAATTGTCAAGCAAGATAGTGAAACAAAACAGATTTCTCTTTGAAGGTTATATAGCACATGGTTATAATTTTTAGTCTTTAGAATCTTACATAAATTCCTTTGTTCAAATAACACTTTCTATGGACAGACGCCTTTTAACTCAGAACGGTTGAGAAGGGAGTGTATGTTCATAGGACAGTACATTTCACAGGAAAGCTGATTCATTTTCATGTAGATGTTCTCAATTTAACACCTTATCAACAATTCTTTGAACATTTTATGAAGCCTAAAGATCCTCCTCTACTGCAAGAACAGAGATAATTTCCTTCACTGTGTTTCTTAAAAGATTCCATTTTATTACTAACATTTTCCATTTGGAAGGGAAAGTTCAGGAATTTCAGTAGTTGTATTAAAGGCAAACGGTGAGTCTCTAGAGCTGTGTTGCTGGCAGAAATCAGGAAAAAAGTGGTAGTAAAATTTACTTAACTAATAAGGAGCCTGTAGTCTTTTAGATAAGTTCTACCAATTCTGTTATTTCTGTTAAGTAGTCTGATAGCTTATCTTTAGTGTGAATAAATTGAAGCAATGGCCTCTGAACAATGGAAGAATTCTTTTTAAATCAACTTCTCTCACTTTTACTCTCACACACGGGCACACACACACACACAACACTGAGTTAAGTTAAACTATAAATTGTGTTCACATATATTGTTTTCCGAGAAATCCTTTGAAAAGTTGCTAATTCATTTAAATGTGATAAATAAGTATATCCCCATAACTGATATTTTTGGTTGGCTAAATTGTTAACAGAATAATATTCTATCAAATAGATTTGTATATTAATTGAATTTTTTATTTGAAACATAGAACTCAATATGAATGAGTTCAATAAATACTTAGATTTTAACAACAGATTTCTGTTGTTAACAATATATAACAATATATTTAGCATTTTGTATTTGTTACTGCATTGACTACTGTCATGTACAAGATGTGGTTTCTGCTTTCTGGGGACCTGCTCTTTGGGGAAGATACGGTGTGTGGGTGTGAACACTTACACATGCATGTGGTAACATGAGCCCTGCTGGATAAAGGAGTCTTCATAGAGTGAGGGTTTGAACTTTGCCGTGAAGCAATGATAAGATACATTTTTTTGTGTGAAGAAGGTAGTAGGAAATTTCAGGTAAGGGCATATTTTGATCAGAGGCTTAGTGTAGTGGTAGGTACTTTGGTTGACATAGGAGTTTTTTACAGGAAAAGCCAAAGAGGTAAGTTTGGAAAAGGAAAACTTGAGAACTTTTCAGAATCATGCAAAGAATAATGAAATTTTTTTTCTGCTATGCACTATGAAAACCACTTAAAACATTTGAGCAGGGGCTTACAAAATTGATTTAGAAAGATTATTTAAGTCATATTATGTGGTAGATCCTTGACTTTAAATAATTTAAAATTTATAATTTCTATTTGCTTTAGAGAGATCTTTGGGACTCATGATTTTTTTTTATGTTGGTAGAGGCACAAATCAGTTGCATATACTGTGCTGAGACACTTAGCTAGTGAGTGAGTCTGAGAAAAGGTGCAGTACAAGGGAAGACTGTGAAGAAGTTGGAGGAAGAAGGTCCTGAAATGGCTGTGAACTCATTCAGCAGACTTTATTGACTCTGCCATAGCCTTTGCACAATTCTCACTGCTTGGTAAACAAAACAAAATGTCCTGTCTACTTGGAGCTTAATGATAAATTGTTTACTGTAAATGAGACATTGTTCTATTTGATATACATGTATTAACATGTTTGCACTTCTAGTAGCCCTGTCAGAAATATGTGATACTATTGTTACAGAACAGGGCCAAGGGGGGGTACGATACACTACTATCGAAACGACCCCCACTAGGTTCGCTTGTCTGCCGCCAGAGGAAAGACGTCTCTCAATGCCACAGATTTGTGAAAAGGAAAGGAAATATTTATTTAAAGCTATACAGACTTGAAGCAGTGACCTAATGTCTTCATTAAAATATCACAGTCCTTTAGGATACCCACAGACGCACACAGTCCTTCCTTCTCCCTCTGCCCTAATCTGGGGTACCATATCTCAGGAAAAGAAGCAGAAGTCTGTGATTCAGGCTCCCGGCACCATCAGCTGTGGCGCCGTCCAGGCAGGATCTCCAATTAATCCAAAGTCATGTGGCACCTTCTCATGGCCCACCAACAGAAGTCTTTGCACCCTTTTTCCAGGCAAAGTCTCTCCTGCTTCCTAGGCCATGTGGCTAAAGAGTGCACCCCAAAGCCATGTGGTTCTCATGCTCATGAAGCTGCGGAGGTCTGCACTCTGCCAAAACTGCATGGTTCTCTCTTGGCAAAGCTGTGGGGGTCCCCACCCTGGCCAGAGCCTTGTGGTTCTCTCTCTTAGCATGGCTGCCGACTCTGGTTTTCAATCCCCGCACCAATCTTCCTCTGCACCCCCATTTCCAATGACTCCTACAATCAGTTACACCCACCAGCATTCCTGTATTATTCCAAGTTTACTGGGCTGCTATCGTGAGTCTGGGCAGGTGTGCCCCATGTCATGGAGCCAATCTTGTCCAGCTCTCTCGCAGGCACTGTAACCAGGGGGAGCTGCCCCCCAGTCACATCTTGGGTGTAATTCTATCCCCCTGGCTCAAAGCATGGCCACAGCTATTTGACATATCTGTGCAACCAGTTAAAAGTTATAGATATATTAAATGACCATGCCCGAGGTTAGCTGCAAAGCTGTTGCTATGCAAAACAGCTCTCAATGGCCCTGCTCCATGTGTCCCTTCCCCCAACTCACACCTGTGGGGGGAAGGGGTGAGGACATCCTATATATCTTTCTAATATTTCCTGGGCACCTTGAGTTCTGGACCCCATTCCAAATCTCTATTGGGGGCCCCCCTCTTGGCTGCACACAGTTTCACTATTAGTTCCATTTTACAACTGAAATAAAAGACTTAAAAGAAGTTAAATAATTTGTGCAGTGTTACACAGCAGAGGGAAAATTGCATGGTTGGAATTCAAACCCATGCACTTTGCTTCTAGAGTTTACATGCTTTATATCAGTCTGTTTCTTCTCCACTTCATAGAAGCCCCCAATAGGATTTCCCAAGTCAAAGGGCTGAAGGGGCCAGGTAGGGGAGAACAGGTGGCTCTTACAGAAGGAATGAGTTAATCTTGGTGGAGGAGGAAGGGTGGTAGCAGAGGCATGGGGCCAAAGTGAGATTCGTTAAATGTGAGAAATACAGTGTTGCTGAAGGGGAGGTGTCAGAAGCTTTATGACGTGTGTGGTTACCAGTGGAAGCCCAACAGCCAGCTTGGTTCAGCATGTCACCTCTGTCCGCATGGCCCAGTCTGAAGGGGGAGGGGGCCACTCACTTTTTGAAGTGACTTTATGGAGAAGAAGGGTTGACTCCAAATTGACTTAACATATATGTAAAGGTTAGTTGAATGCACAGGCAGGAGAGTTAGAGTTAAACTTGGAAAATTACTGCACCCTTAAAGAAGTGGGTAGATCTACTATTTGGGTGAAAGAATTCTTTGGTTTAAGACATCTTAAATTTAGGACATATAGGGTCATTCTTAGGAGACTCCTGAGTCAACTAGATTGTGAGTTAAGAGTTACCATCATAGATTTGACATTAAGGAAGCTAATGATGCTTGTTAGTTAACCCCAATTTTTGGAGATTATTGTCCTGGGGGCCATTTCACATTAAGGATGGGTTTTTTGTTTGTTTTTAAAAAGGAATACGGAGTGGAATGGATTCTAGAATTGATGGGTGAATAATGTTGAACTGAGCAATTGAAGATAGTATGTTAAATATTTTTGTTCCTCAGTTGTACTTTTATTCCTGGTTGTATTTTTGGTTCTCCTCAGTATAGCAGAGAAGAATCTCAAATTATTCTGTTAATTTTAGTATTAATGGGGAACAGACAAATGTGATTTGAAAGGATGAGAAACTTTAATGCTGCTTTCAACTGCTAAGTGTTCAGTATTGCCAGAAAGTGATAGGACTTTTTATATTTTCAGAGAAACTTTCACTTGCTTATGTTGTGGTTTTGTATTCAGGTCAACAGCTGTAGCCCCATGACAAATAACAAAAATAGACATATTTCATATTCCAGTGTGGAATGTCATCAGGGGACTTGGAAGCATAGCCAATGACTGTAACTAGAATTCTTAAGAAGGCCTCCAGTGTCTCCTTAGGAAGCCCAGGCATTGGAGTAATACTCATTGCTGAATGAAAGAGGACATTTAAATTGTCAGTATTTGCCATTTTACTCCCTCCTTGGATAAATCATACATTTATCCATGCTTTCCATCTATCAGAAGCATGTATTACCAGTGCAGAGGCGGATGTCCTTGCCCCAGAGTATTTGCACAGCACAGCTTTGTGTTTACAACTTGTTTTTAATTTCAACTTGATCTTGAATCCCATTTGTTTGCCAAATCTCCAGGGAAAGTATTCAGTAAATTATATTTTCCAGAATACTGTTTTTGTTACTTTCCGAAGAAATCCGGAATAATGATATAATGTCCCATTGTCTCCTCTTTCTTGTTTCTGATGTCTAAAATGATTGACATTTCAAAGGATAAATGAATTTGATGATACTAGAATTATTAGGAATGTATTCTCTGGCAGTTTATTTATCATTAAGCCTATATATGAAATAATCTTTATATCCCTTAATGAGAAAGATTCTTTCTGTTTTCATTTTAATTCCAGTTCGTATAATCTTAAGTCTTTGATGCAGCCCTATAGTCATTGTTTTCTACTGTCTATCACACACTGTCAAATTCATGTAACACTAATGTCTTTATTAAAAAGTACTGGGAAAGTTCTGCATCAGAATTTAAGTTCTCTTTAAATGATTATTATAGTGGATGAACCTTGAAAACATCACACTGAGTAAGAGAAGGCAGACACAAAAAGCCACATGTTGTGGTACGATTTTGTATGATGCATCCAAAACTGTCCCAACTGTAAGGAAAGAAAGCAGATCAGTGGTTACCGGGGACTTGGGGGAGGAGAGAAATGGGGAGTGACTGTTTAACGGGTACGGGACTTCCTTTTACAGTGATGAAAATATCCTGAACTGGATAATGGTGGTGGTTGCACATCATTGTGAATATTTTAAAAGCCTCTGAATTGTACCCTCTCAAATGGTTAAAATGGTACTTTTATGTTAGATATATTTACCACAATAAAAAATTTGTTGTAGTGATTGTCTCTTTTATGTGGATGCTGTCTTATGGTATCTAAAGTTAAGTATCCTTCAAGCTGGTAAACATTGGTGAAAATTAATCTTCTCTGTTACTATGTTTTATTTAGGTAAAATGATCCATTCTATGGTAGCTCATTTGGATGCTGTTACAAGCCTAGCAGTAGATCCTAATGGAATCTATTTGATGTCTGGAAGTAAGTCTGAGCTTCCTGTACTACACACAAATTTAGTAAAAGAATTGGTACATAATAATACTTTATTTGTTCTTTACAGGCCATGACTGTTCTATTAGGTTGTGGAATTTGGACAGCAAGACATGTGTTCAAGAAATAACAGCACACAGAAAGAAATTAGATGAATCAATATATGATGTTGCTTTCCATCCATCAAAAGCATATATTGCTAGTGCAGGGGCTGATGCCCTTGCCAAGGTGTTTGTGTGAATCAACAGAAACTCACATCATAACAACAGATTCGCGTGGACAGAAAGAGGGTCTGCATCACTGCCATCAAAAAAGGTTACTGATAGACACTACATGTGATCTGCCTGGTGAAGGCTATTTAGGGCAGGCATAAGTTGGTGGAAGTCACATCTTACTGTCAGGTTCATTAATTTAATTGTAATTACCGTATTTTGTGAGACAAAAAAAGGGGGGGGACTCCAGTATTTGTGGCCTGTACTGGATACAAACTGAGCATATGTCTGTTTTCTAGGTATCTTGAAGCCAATGTGGAGTCTGACCTTACAAAAGGACTTTTATTTTGGACTCTGTGTGCTGCCTTAGGGTTAGGAATGTGGTGCTCTAGTTGGGGGGAAGTGAGCTCCAAGAGTAGTTTTTTTTTTCATCTCTTAGTGATCTTCTGTTAATCAGTTGAATGCCACAGATTCCCTTTTAAACTTATTTTGCTTTAAAAAAAAAGAAGAAAATTTAACTTAAAATATTTTAGCATTAGTTGCACAAAATGTTTGGATAAAATTCTAGTTTTTATAAGTCTTTTTATATATTTAGCCTGTCACAACAGTGCTCAAGATTGTATTGACGTTTTTCTGCATTATAAACCCTAAAACAGAGATCTCACTGACCCGCTGCCGTGTAACTGCACTCTTTCTTTTGCCTGATACAGCTCAGCTAAGTCCTTCCACAGATGCTAATCACCTTCCTCACCACACAACTGTCTTCATAAACCAAGGACTGTTAAGTGTATTAAAGTGAAACAGTGGGGTTTAGTACTCCAGTGAATCTTAAAAAATTTTAAAAACTAACTAATCTTGGCATCCTATCACTATGTGATATTTTGTACATCTTACTGTATTTACAAGTTTATTTATCAAGGATTATCCATCTTGCTAATAGCTTATTATTTATTTCACTTTTTGTTGGTCTTTATATCCTTTTATTAATGTGCTAAAGGAACCTGTATATCTATTTTGGAACTCTTTGAATAGTCTAAAATAGACTAAAAATGGAATATTTTATAGTTGAAGTTACAATACCAAGGTGATTCTCCCCAGATACATATCTCAGTTTACCATGATTCCAAACAAAACTATTTTGTTCAAAAATATGTGAAAAATATCTTGGAAATTTTTATTTGCGTTACAAATGGGATACAAAATTATTGAATCAGGATGCAGAAATTTGCTGTTTGGACTAGCTATCCCTGTTTTATTTTTTCAGATGTGCTTAATTTTTTCAGATGTGCTTAATTTTATGGTGTAACTAAAGATTTTGTTTGTGTAATGCATGATTAAGACAATAAAATATTTTTTCTAGTCTTCCAAAAAACTTTTCTGATCAGTTAGCAAGTTTTGATGAGTTTTGTAACAAGGTTTTTGTTTTACAAACTATGAATCAGCAAATTTTTAAGATTGTACCACATAGCAAAAATACAGCTGTTGAAAAATAATGTATATAAAATGCATATAATAAATATTAAATTGTGTACCTGTATGTTACTGTTGGCTACATTATTTTGTGTTGAATAATAAAGTGCAATACTTCATTCTCCATCGTTAAACTAGGAAACAGAGACGATTTCCTCAGTGAGTCCTTCATTTTTTAGGCTGTTCTTTTAAACTTTGTACTGTTTATTGATATTCTAATAAGATTACAACAGTTAACACTATTAAGAATGCCTTGCTAAATATTTCACCCCACTTGGGGATAATAAAATCTTCTGTTGAAATGAGTTAGGTATTTCAAAAAGACAAAAAGAAGAAAGAAAGATCACCAGAGATGAACTTCTAAATCATTTCCTTAAACGTCCTGTTGCCTTATTAAAGCTGAATTTCATTTAGTTGTGTTGTCACTCCTGTCTAGCCCTACTTGTTTCCACAAAAAAGTTTGGCAGGAAATAAACTGCATTATTTGTTAATTAAAGGTTGTCCTTATAAATAATGTTTAGCATTAATATCTCAAAACTTTTCCTTCAACAAGGTAATATCATCCTTTTTCTTTGAAGGGAATTGCAAATGGAACTAGAAGGTAACATTAGAAAACTTAATGTTCTATTTGTGTGCGTACCACAGAAAAAAAATCACATTGTGTGTACAATGAAAAAATTTGGCATCTAGCATAAAAACCCAAGTGACAGTTTTGTTTTTACTGGTGAACCATTAAACTTCTCAGAACTTTTCATAAAATACTAGTTTTTTAGCTTTCTGGACTGAAGATTCAATATCGTAATTTTTTACTAATTTAACAAAAGACTATTCCAAAGCTACTAGCATTTCTGGCAGTTATTCTAAACCAGTGCGTTAACTTTTTAACTGAAATGTGATGGCCATTTCAATACATAAACAGTCACCTCTTTTGGAATGTATTAAAACTGCAATAAATAAAAATTAGTATATATACATTTTTTTCTCTACTTTGTATTTTTCTCTACAATGTTAAACATTTGGGAAAAGACTAAAATACAAAAACAATGTTATTTTTAGTTTGTGTGCTTCCATTTGTGACTTAGGGAAATGGTACTTTAGATAAAGTTTAAGAATATTTTTATATGCAACCTTTACTATATTGACTTTTAAAAGATTTAATAGTTTCCTTTTTTATATTTTAGTTATTCATGTATTTTTCTCATATTTCAAAATGTTACCCACTGAAAATGAACATCTCATTTAATACATTTAAAGTTATAAATGTGCTAATAGTATATTTGAAATGTAGGAGTGCCTATAAAAGTTGGATTATTATAATTTATTTTTTAAAAGATTTTACTTATTTTTAGAGAGTGGGAAAGAGAGGGAGAGAAACATCTATGTGCAAGAGATAAGTTGACTGGTTGTCTCTCACACACCTTCTCCTGGGGACCTGGCTTGCAACCCTGGCATGTGCCCTGACAGGGAATTGAACCAGCAATCTTTCAGTTCCCAGGCCAGCACTCAACTCACTGAGCCACACCAGCCAGGGCAGTAGTACATTTTTTTAATCCTTTGTCTCCTTTTCCATTAACTCTATCATCATTATGTTTGCTTATAAAAATAATTGATAGAATCGATAAAGTTACTCATTTCTGCTTCTTGCTGCTCTTTAAGCCAGAGTATTAGCTTCCCTGGTTACCTTGATACCTGAAAACTATGTCCTTTATAGAATTAAAGAAAAAGCATTTTTAAAAGGGGTACTGATTAGAGGCCAGGTTTTCCCATAAGTTTACATTTTTAAGGAGTGGTTCTCTTGGCTGAGAATCTGTGCCATATGTATTGGGAGTGGTCATGTGGTTAAACCCATTTTAGTTACACAGAAATCTTGTGTTACGTAAATTCATGTTTGCCACTTTTTATGCGGGGTGGGGGCAGTTTATTTTCCCATACTCCATTTTCCCAAGTTCTTTATTTAGTGTCAAAGCCAGTTATGGTTAGACTCAAAAGATTAACTGAAGTATATATATTAGTCCAGCCAGTTAACCCAGTTTAGAGGTCAACTGGTTGTAAACCATTCAGGTGGAATCAGTGTGTGGTGAGAGAGAGGTTGCACAGTTGGATCATGGGAAGGGCGGGTCCTATTTTAGGGAAGATGGGCAGGGTGGGCTGATAGCATTCTCCCTACCTGAGGGGGAAGTTCTTGGCGAGGCCATGATAACTACATTAACGAGATTCTCACCACTTGTCTTAGGAACCAACTTCACAAGCATGTTTAAGTAAATACAATGTTAATTTTAAAACATTTTTGAACCAAGTAACCAAAAGCATCTTGTGCTGTTTAATCTGGTAGTGTCTGTGTATAATGCCTAGAACAATAAGCATTCAATAATTGAATGAAAGGAAAAGCATTTAATCTTATTGCATGATTAAAAAAAAAAAGAGTTGGTCTTTCTGCCTGAATATGGAATTTCTACCATGCCCTATGGAGAGAGAGACTTACAAAAATAAAGGTAAGGAAGCTTAGTCACTAGCAATTTTATTGCTTAAATATAGTAAAACCATAATATTTTTCCTATAGTCTGTTTGAAATATGTGCTTAAAGCTAAATGTTTAAAGTACAAATTTACCATCTTAACATTTTTTTAGCACACAGGCAGCTTTTAAAGTACAAGTTGTATATGTCTATACACATAAAAATTAAGGATATAAATAGAAAAATACTAGGCAATCTTGCTATCTTGTTAAGTGTCATCTTTCCATTATAACTTACCATGAAAATACAAAAAAAGCCTGATAGCTAATTCCCTTCCGTTTCATCTGTAATTGTAACTTTTTAATATACTAAGTAACAACTATTACTGGTTTAAGGGAACATCTGCTTGGGTCAAGATAATTTTTATTTAAAAAAATGTTGCTTTTGGGCTACATATCAGATTCTTTTATTGAGCTATGGAATTTGCAAATCAACACATTTAATACGCTTTTTAGAGTAACTCTTTAAGATTTTACCCACAATATATCCCTTTTCCTGAGTTCCTAAGGGTCATGATTATGAAGTCTCAGCAGAGTCAACAATTAAGTCTATACTGTAATTAGAAACTAGTAGCTTTAAATGAATGCTTATTTGCTTAAAACAGCTGTTGGCATCTTTAATATAACAGTTTTGTATCTGATCCTAATATGCTCTATAGTGTTTCAGTATTATGAAAATGTCCCCTTGCCCTTTTTCTTTCAGTTGTCAAAATGTCACCATCATTGCTGGGATTCTAAGAAATCTCTGCAGATGCCCCTGATGACATCGGAAACGATTGGTTCTAGTCCCGTGAACTCCCTTGTGAAGAAAGCATGCGACTCCTTTGGTTTAGAAGCCATATCTTTCAGGTCATCCAGAGGTGCCCAAGCCACACCAACAGAGAAGATGGTGATACCTGCAATGGAAAAATAAGGAATAAAAACCAAGTTCCAGTCTACATGTAAAATTATGTGTATATACTTTTTCATACATTAGGACATAGTTGCAGAGGAAACTGCGTAGTAATAGCTGAAGAACTAAATCTGCAGTAGCCAATTGTTAGGTATGTTTTAACAGTTTTCGTGGTAAAAATGGCTAAACAGTTTGGTTAAATCCAGAAGCTTCACTGTAATTAATCACGTTAATAGACAAATGATCACTGACAAAAATATTTGATAAAGTTCAACATCCATGATACAACAGCTGGAAATAAAACTTTCTTGACTTGATAAACTTTTTTTTTTTTAAAGGAGAAAGGAGGAAGAGAAGCATCACTGTGTGGTTGCCTCTCCAGCGCCCCCTATTGGGGACCTGGCCTGCAACCCAGGCATGGGAACTGAACCAGGGACCCTTTGGTTCTCAGATCAGCACTCAATCCACTGAGCCACACCATCCAGGGCTGATAAACAGTATCTTTAAAAACAAAACAAAACCCTACTGCAAACATACTTAGTGAAATGAAAGCTTTCCCTCATACTGGTTTGAGAAAGTACTGTGTGCTATCAGACTTCAGTTTACCGTTACAGTGGAGTCGAGCCAGGACAACGAAGCCAGGAAGAATGGGATACATAAACGGTTAGGGTTTTCTAGAGGGGCATTGTGTGAGAGAACGGGGACTAGTACTCTGAATAATAGCTTCCTTCTGTTTTAGTCTTTATTACATTGCAGGCTGGAAACTCTCAGTCTTTAATCCCAAAGCAAAAATCTGGTGCTAGAAACAGCCAAAGAAATGTCTGTGAGGCATTCCCCTGCATTGCCTTGAGCAACTAGAAGACTTTTATTCCAAAGTACATTTTGGCCAGGGTGCTATTAAATTAGTTTGATTCACCTCAATCCCAGTTGTAAAAGCGCAGTGATTTAGTAGATTATTAGCATAGACTACCATCTATCTTCTGGATGAAATTCCCCATAACAGTTTGAGAATTTCTGAAATAGCTCTTCCCCTCCTATCCAAGGCTTCATCCCCCTTCTAGTGGCTTACAGTGCTCAGAGTTATGAATGCTTAAGATATAAATGAAGCAGGTTTAGATGATTTAAAAGCTACTTGAAACAATTTGTTATTTATCACCACCAGCTCATGCCTCTGGCGGCAGAAGAAAGTCAAAATTTACCTCCCT
>PVKU01007744.1:0-17801 GCA_004027475.1 Anoura caudifer | reverse complement strand
ACCTTTTCATACTCAGATCTCTAACAACTGTGTGTTTCCATGATTAAGGGAAAAAAACCACTTAAAAGGAAGTTTAGATGGAATAGAATTAAAATAATTATTTGCGGCCTTATGACCTTAGAAAACTCACGCCAGCCTGAAAACTGCTAAAAAAAATAATTATCAAATAGTAGACTTCATAGCAAATTACGACAAACTGGGAGCGGGGGTGGGTATATTCCAAGTGTGAGTCAAATGCGAGGACCTATACGTTTTCACGACACGGGACGTGGTTCTCACGGTATTTCCCCAGCGAGACACTGAGTGGTCGGGAGGGTGGGCTCAGGCAGACGGCCTGGGTCCGAACACCGGCCTCGCTGCTGGGTGTTTGGCAGAAGTTTGTTTTTGTACCTGGAATGAGAGTAGTGGAGCGAGCTGCCTTGACGAAAACCGGTTAACGTTGGGCACAGCTTGAAGCACATGACTCCGGTGGTGTTCAGTGGAATGAACACCTAGGTCTGCATTTGCTTCTGCAGCTCACTGAGCCTCTCCTCCGGCGCCCTCCCCAGACCAACAACAAGGACCTTACCCGCATCGTGGGCTGCAGCCGCCGGGCCTCGCACGTCGTCGTAGGACTGCCCGTCTGTGACGATGACCAAGAAGTTCTTGTTGGGGCTGTCCCTCACGGGGCCGAACACGTGCCTCACGGTGAAGGCAATGGCATCGCCGGTAGCGGTGCCACCGCTCATGTAGCGGATGTTTCTGATAACTGCCAGGACGTTCTCCTTGGTGTTATAGTCCGTGAAACCGAATTCTGTGCGCTGATCGTAGGTGAACTGGACGGCAGCTATCTTGGCACCAATGTCTGAGATTTCGAAAGTCTTGGCTATGTTGGAAACAAACTCAAGCATGAGGCGGAAATTGCTGTCCCCAACGCTGCTAGAGCCATCGATTAGAAAGGCAATGTTCACTGAGTTGTAACAGGTCTTGCTGCACATCATCTGCTCATGAGTGCAGAGCTTCTGTACCAGAGGCTTTACGTACTTTGTGGTGCCAAACCAGTTGGGCATGTGGTAAGAGAAGAAGCCGTTAGTCCGGCAGACGGCCTGATGTGGGCGAGGGGGAAGACACAGAAGAGATCCAAAGGCATCAAAATGTGTTTCTTAAAAGTGAAAACATTAAATCTTGAATGTTCAAAGGCAACCCAGATATGGGCCAGTCAGCACTATGCCTCGAGGTCCAAAATGGAATCTCTGCCGTAACCGAAGACCCCCTTCACCTCCTTACCTTATCAACAAATGCAACATCCTGGACCATCCCCAGCTCCTCGGGGATGGGCTTGGCCACAGACACTATAAATACATTGACGCCAAACTCTCTAGCCACAATGCCTGCTTCCTCAATGTCATCGGAAGGCCAGCCATCAATAAATACCACCGCCACTTTCGGGATCCCTTTTCTCACTCCAGCGTCTGCTGTGAAGAATTTCTGGGCGGTATGCTTCAAAGCTTTTCCTAGGTTTGAAAAAGAAGCGAACTGGAACGACCACTGCTCAAATGACATTTCTGTTCCCTGTACCAACTAACTCAATGCCACCTCGTTTACGAATTTAACTTACATAGAACCTGGTTCTATAATAGATGCATAAGGTGGGAGAGTGTAATTATCTGTCAGATCTTTTTTTTTTTGTCTTCAAAATCCATATTACTTATCTCATCACTTCCCCAAAGCCTCACATTTCCTTTCCTTACATCAATCATCAGTCAGAAACAGAAAATGCTCCCACTCCTGTACCTGTGCTCTCTGTCCCACCCCTACTGGCTGATTGGTACCGCTAACGTCTCAGAACAAGGAGCTGCCTTTCTGAGGGTCCTTAGTGCTACTCTAGGTTTTTCTACCACATCTACATTTATTAGGTAAGTCTGTTGATCTTTGCTTCTTTTTAGCATCGCAAACAGGTACTTCTCTAAAGTGACATCTGCCCTATTTGGCATAAGGATTATAAATCACAATGCTTTAACCCTAACCCTTTGGTATATTTTCCATTAAAGATTGAGTATCTCAGATGATCGAGTGCACGTCTAGCTAAGATTCCAGTGACGGGAAGAAGAGTTCCCCATTTCCTTACGTAAGACAGCACAACACTGTTTTACAACACCGACCATTCATAACCTTCTCCTGCGTTACATCCCAAGCGCCACAGTCCACTCACCTGTGTTGGAATTACCCCCTCGGAAACCTACTTCCTTTATGGCAAACAAAACATCTTTGGCTGATGTAAAGTTTTTCAAGTAAAATTCTATTTTGGGATGTTCACTAAGTGAAAAAAAATGAAAAAAAAATGTCATTCAAAGAGAATTGGGAAAAGAAAACAAGCAATGTAATATACCTTTAAAAAATCTTTAACCTGGGCAATGTCCAGGTTAAGTTTCTTTGTTAATCCCACATTATATCATCAACTAAGGCATTGCATCCTTACTTGAATTTTTAGGGATTTTCCAGAAATGTAACAAAAACAATTGCTACCTTGAGGGTTTACTATATTCTGGTAATATACTGTATGTTATATATATTCTATCTCATTTCATTGTAATTCTATAAGGTAGAAATTATTTCCCTATCATATAAATGAAGAAACAGGCTCAGAGCATTTGGGTAATTTTCCCAACAAAACAGTCAAACTTTAAATTCAGACTTGTTTGGCTGTGACGTCCATGCCCAAACTCTGTGGAGCACCTGAAACCAGGTGTGACTCAGGGCCCTGGGCCAAACAAAGCAGCCTGGTGTGGGGCTGGGCCCGCGCCACTGGGGGCCCTGCAAGCTCCGCACCATCCAGGCCTGTGAACCCAGGTCTCTGATCAGAGGAGGCTGCTTCAATGATGCTAAAGCCAATGTTTGGCAAATGAGAAAAGTTATAATGAAATGCATTATAAAGTATTATAATAGTGAATTTTTCTGAGAATAAATGATATTGACATTTGCTAATCTTAAAATGATGTGTATGGTAAGGGGTTTGAGATTTTCCATATTTAGTAGTAAAAGAAGTACAGCTCACTTTTATACACTTCGTTCATTAGAGACTATGGTGAGTAAAAAACAGCTAAAGTACAATTTGTTAAGTTATCAGAGGAGTCAATATTTCATAAATGCAAAACTTTTAAGATCTTAGCACTATCAATGGCCATTAAGTCAAGATTTTTGAGGGACAAGCATAGGCCTGATTGTATTTCTGCAAACCTGATGGTATGATTTCTGTATAACTCATGGAACTTTGGGTCACAACATCAGATTTCTTGGCTTGATAACCTTCTCACTTTTATGGCCACTTTTCAACTATCCAAATTATGATTTATGACTTTAATTTTATGGTCGATTTTCAATTATCCCAATTACTCCTATTAGTACCTCCTTAATGATATATTGTTATTCTGCTTAAGTAGAATATCTTGATATAGTTCTTTTTAAAACAGAGAAACTATAAACTGGGAAGTTTAAAGAAAAGCTAGTTTTTGTATGAGTCTACAGGGTAGTGTAGTTTCCATCTTAAAGAGGAATTCAGTAAAAATAGGAAAGGAAAAATACAAGAAAAATACTATGGGGAATTTGCCTTATGGATATTACAATGTACAATAAACCTACAATAATCGAAGCATTGTAGAACAGATATAAGAAGTAGCAAATAGATTAGCCCTGACTCGTGTGGCTCAGTGGATTGAGTGCTGGCCTGTGAACCAGAAGGTCGCTGGTTCGATTCCCAGTCAGGGCACATGCCTGGGTTGTGGGCCAGGTCCCCGAGGCGGAGTGCACAAGAGGCAACCACACATTGACATTTCTCTTCTTCTCTTTCTCCCTCCCTTCCCTTTCTCTAAAAATAAATAAATAAAATCTTTAAAAAGAAAAGAAGTAGCAAATAGATGAAAGAAACAGACATGCCTAAACTTGTACGTAAAATTGATATCATAAATCAATGGAATCAGAACCTCATTTTTTTTAAGGTGTGGAACAAATTGTTAAATAATGTAGAAAACAACAAAGTTAAATTTTCACTCAAAAAAATTTGTCTAAATTGAGCACCAATTTTAACAAATAATATAAGAACAAATTAAATGTAAATTACTATTTGTAATATTATTGGTGACACCCTTACACACTGCTGATAGTAGTTTAAACTGAATCAACTTTCTAGAAAGCAACCTATTTATTTCAGAATTCTTAAAAATGTCAGAATCCTCTGACCCGCTCCCACTCCTAGGGATCCAGCCTAATCAGAGGTGAAATGCAGACACCACACAGGCATGAATCGCCATGTGCAGTGCGACAGGGAAGAAGTAACAGAAGAATGGCCAAATAATCATGTGAAATAACATGAAACATTTTTTGAAGAATATTTGTGATATAGTAAAATGTTCAAAATACCCAGGGATGAAAGAAAAAACCAGAATATAAAACTTTTTTTTTTTTTTTTTTTTTTTTTTTTTTTTTTTTTTTTTTTTTTTTTTTTACAGTCTTAGCTTTTAAAATCAAGAAATACCCTCTTGTCCTGGCCAGTGTGGCTCAGTTGGTTGGAGCATCCTATGGTAAACGGAAAGGTCGCTTGTTCAATTCTTGGTCAGGACACATGCCTAGTTTGCAAGTTGAGTCCCTGGTCTGGGGCGTGTGCAAGAGGCAAATGATCAATGTTTCTCTCCCTCTCTCTCCCACTCCCTTCCCGTCTTTCTAAAATCAATACACATGTCTTTGGGTGAGGTTTAAAAAAAACTGTGTAAGAAATACACAGGAGGGTAAGAAATACCCTCCTATCTACAATCAAGTATTTTCTTAACATACTGAAAAGAAATAACAGATTCTACTGTGATTATCTTTTTTAAGTGAATAAAACAAAAAGGTCAAGCTTCAGATCTCTAATCAAGGGAACATGGAAACAGCTAAAAAGAATAACAGAATGGGGGGAGGAATAGACATATCACTATTCTTCCTTTAATGAAGAGAAATTAGGAATTGAGCAGAGTAGGTGTGCAGAGGTAATCCGTACGAGTAACAAGACCCTTCAGTCTACCTTCTGGTCCTCCAATAGCATATAATTATCTAAATCCTTTTATTCCAGAAAGGAAGCACTTAAGACCTACCCAGTCTGCTTAGACAGTCTTAGATCCTGACTTTATAGTTTGGGAATCCAGACTGTCCACAGCTCAATAGGTTTATATTGAACTGAAATGAATGCACCTACTAAAAGGACTGATCACTTGTCATCATTCAAGTCTCCTCCGATTATAACAAGGTTGATACCTGGCTTGAACAAGGCCCACATGTGGTCCTTCTGTTCCAATTCCCAGCATTAGAGCCACTTTCCCAACAAAATTCTTCTGTAGATTAAATCGGCGCTGCCCAATGTTAAAACTTCCATCAATCAGAAATGCAATGTCTGCTTTACAGTCTGTGGAAAAGAAGTCTCTCTGTCACCAGTTTCAAGAGGTGGGAAGGAGGAAGCATATTATCTTCCCAAATGGATAAGTGGTCTCCTACCTTTATTGCCAGCTTTCTTGTCGGGTGTTTTCTTTAGTCGTTTGCCTAAAACAATGGAAGCATTTGGCGTTAGCAAAAGGAAGCAGTTCCATAGCAAGAAGCCCACAAGGAGTGTCATTCTTAAAAAGACTTTTTTTTTGAAAATTAATTTCCTAATGGCTGTCTGGACTGGGGAAGCAATGCCCAACGCAGAAACCGGCCAGGAAGGCAGAAGGCCCACACGGTTGGTGCGCCTCCAGTGCAGGACTTCCCGGTGCTGTGTCAGGCAACCCGAAGGTCCACATGTCATACCTGCTGGCGGACGTGCTGTGGACACTGCTTGTCCTGTGGCTTCCTGGGCAGCAGTTTTGCCTTCTGTTAAAATAAAGAGGCGGCTGTTTTTCCTCTTCATTTTTTACCATCAAAGCATAATGACTCTAATTTAGGGTCCTACAGGATGATAAATATAATGGAGTGATGGGAATTGCAGCAATAACTTCTGCATTCTGGTTTCAAAGAACCAAGATGGATTCTTATCTATTAGGTCATATTTTAAAAGGATCACCAAAAATGAGTTCACATTTATCCACTCATTTTTTGATGTAGTGTTACTTGGTAAATGTCAGGGCCTTCTGATTACAGACCATTCACATCTCCACTGCCATCTTCTGAGTGGGCCCTTGACCCTTTGGGTCCCCTGACTCTAACCCATAGTTGACCCCTTCAATCTTGATCACAGGTTTTTCCACTGAAGTCCAAGAGGTTGGGCTGAGAGAAAAGCAAAAACTTTTTTTTGTCGGGGCGGGGGGCGGGGGTAGGGGGGCAATGTTTACACAAAAGCAAGAACATTGTAATTGCACCTACTTGTCACTGTGAAAGAAGCAGACCATCTGGAAAGCGACTGAGACTGGATGCCATTGGCAACTACTGAGGAATAATTTTCTCGCCCCGGGAGGCTGTAGATTCTCACGGGTCCCCCAGCGCTGCTGATTACTCCCCTGCAACACAAGAATAACAGCCGGGAGTCTACGCACACTTTGCAGGGGCATCTGACTGACTTGTGCCATGCTGCATCTATTGCTTTGACTGAGAAAGTAGTTCAGCAGGAAAGCCATCTAAGGATGCTGCCAGCCTTTCAGTAAACTTGCTTACACGGGTGCAAAATCTGCCTGGGAAAGTGGTTTTGTGCTGTCAAGCTTAAGTGTAATAAGAATACACTTGTACCATCTTCCCTCATCTGTAAAATGGAGTAACATTGTACCTACCTTGTACAGTGATAGAGTTGTCATGGAAGTTAAAGCCATAGCTGGCACATAGAAAAACTCAGTGATACATCACATTGTTAGCAGTGTTTTAGAATCATAGAAATCTAGCTATCAAGAAATAATGCAATTTGCCTTTGGTCACAAAGCTTTCCCTGGTGAAGCTGGTGTTGAAGGACATTCAGGAAAACCTTAAAAATGTATCCATATTCTATGGCACCAAGAGAAAGAAAAGATGGCTAGAGAGGGAAAGAAAATAATCACATTTGCATTTTTCTCCCCTTGGCGTGTTTGGGCTTACCTGTGGACAGCGGCGCCACATATGCTTGACACAGAAGCATATACTATGTTCCCAAACACGGAGAATTCCTCAAGAGGGCAGCCCCCCGGGCAGAGGACGTCTGCTTTCTCTTTCCTGATGTCCAGGCCTCTGGTAGAGCACGTGATGGCAATGGGAACTGAAGAGTAAGGAGAGAATGTGATAACCATTCCAGGACCTTCGGGGCAGTGTTGGTGGGCGGACTGGAAGATGAGATTGATGTTTTACTTCTCTGAGTGTGACATTTCTTGTTAGGAAGACTGACTTCTGTATTGTCCCACACCATTCCAGATTTTAGCAAGCCAAAAGTTAGTTTTCCAATTTAACGCAGTCCTCAGCCACTATAAAGTCTAACTGGGGCACTTTCTCAGTCCTTATCAGTTTGAAAATACATAATCGGAACCATAACAGAACTATAAAATAAGAATCACTGGCCATTTATTAATTCATTCCAGTAACATGAAAATCTCACTTCTGAGGACAACTGTGTAGGTAGCTTCCTGAGGCGATGGAACCAAGTCTGGGTGGAGCCTGAAAGGAACACTCTCCCAGACACATGCACGCACCTGTCTAGTCATCCTGTGCTTCAGAGGACCATCTATACCAGCGCCTTTAAGATATATCAATTTAAGCAAACAGTAAAAAGATGCTTCTCTTTACTGAACGTCATTTCGCTCAGTCACTCATCTTACAGATGAAGAAACGAAAGCCATGGGGTTAATTTGCCCAAGGTTAATTAATTAACAAGCACAAGGAACGTCCTGCTACTCCTGCAGGACAGGAAACGGGGAAGTGGGTCCCTTCGGAAGGGAGCATTATTATCTGAACGGAACCTGTTCATTTCTGTTCCCGATCTGCCCAGAGAGCCATAGAAAGCCCTGCCAATACTCTCAAGTTTCACATGGTCAACCCGACTAACAAAGAACCAGAGGTTTTACTACAGAAGATGTTAGGTGTAGACAAGCCCTTGGCAGCGTGTGACAGATACCATAATAGAACGCGTTGATTCGTCAATTTACTGTAAACATTCAACTTAGAATAATGTTATTAAATACTATTTTCTAAACACAGGAAACCGTGGCTATCCAAACCTTTTGAAACAGATGCTAATTTAAGAAACCAAAAACAACGTTTTTCCAAGACAGTAATATCGTCCGGTCATATTGCTGGGTTGAGTAGCCTGCTTCCAACAAAGCCCCTCCTGTAAGAGCCCTGTGCGCTGGGCTGCACCCTGCCCTGTACCTGCCTCTGGGAGGGAAGGCGGGAAGCCAGGGACAACGCCAGTCCCTCTGCTCTGAAGCACTCCAGGCTGCTGGGGAAATACAAATTCTTACCAGACACAGCAGCTTCATACCTCTTATCCAACAGCCTCAATTCTTCCTCCCATTTCTGGTGGCTTCAGACAAGTTACCTCTATCTGTCCGCACTGGCTTCAGTGAGAGAGAGTGTTGGGGGAGGGGGCGGAGCGGGGGTGCTGAATACAACCTGGTGCAATTCTTACCTTCATTTCTCCTTTCAAGGAAAACAAAGCATAGATTTGGGGGAAGAGTTTGCCTTTTATGTTGTGGAAAACACGCCGAACCACACACCCACACGTGGAACAAACTCTAAAAAGACCCTCAAATGCTGCCTTTTATAGGGGACATTCCTAGAGGCGCGGTCAGAGGTCAGACAAGGTGGGACACCGACGTGAGCCTCTTTGTCTCCGTCAGCCCTGAGAGTCTGAAGTCGGGCGCAGCGGGCTTCCGCGGGCTCCAAACGGTTGCGGAACACGGGGACGAGTTAGCCCCTCACCTCCTGTGGGGCTCAACGAATACCCCCCGCCTTGACCCTCTGCCAGCCCGGGGCTCTCGGGGGGTGTGTGGACGGGGATGGGGGAGGGTTCCTTTTCCGCGCCCTGGAAGGACCATCGCCTTCGGACCCGAGGGGCCCCCTCGCGTGGGAGAACGGGTGCGCCGGAGTCGACGGGCTGTGGGCACCAATGGGGGCGCGCCGGCGGCCGCTCCAACCTGCGCGCGCTCCAACCCCGCTCGTGCGCCGCGGTCCTGGGGCGCCACCTGAGCGCGCCTACCTGCCGGCCTTCGGCCCCTCCCGCCGCCCGGCCCGAGCCCTGCTTCCCCGACCGGACACCGCCACTCACCCGGCCCCTGGCTGCCCACGGGCTCCGGCAGCTGCAGCAGCAGACTCACACCTGCGAAGAGAGGACAAGCGCGAGGGCGGACTCCAGCCTCCCCCCGGCCTGGCGAGAGGGAAAGGGGGCGGCGAGGGGCGCGGACCCACCGAGGCAGAGAACGGGGCTCCAGGCTGCTGCCATGGTAGTCGCGGGGCTGCGTGCACCTGGGGAGACAGAGCATGTGAGGGAGGCTCCGGCGCCCAGGCACCGCTCGGAAACCTAGGCGCGGCGGAGGAGACAGGGGAGACCGCAGGGCCTAGCCAACGCCCCCGCCCCGTGTCCCGATCTGGAGGCGAGGCTCCGGCTGCAAATCCGGCACGACCCCGAATCGATGGGCAGCCGCGGGCCCGAGTGGGAGGGTGAATTGGGAAGGCAGGCAGACAAGCTGGGAGCCACGGAAGAGACGCGCGCACAGGCTCAGACCCCGCACGCCCGCGCCGGGCGCCCAGGGCTCTGCACCTGAGTCGGATCCGCCTCGCTGCGCCCGAGTGCGGAGAGCGCGGCTCCCGCGGCTGCTATAAAGGCCGGGCCGCGCGCATGGGCACTGTGCGGGGGGGCGCGCGGGGTGGGGGCCGGGCGGCGGGGTCCAGCCCCGCCCTCACCCCCTCCCCGCCCGGGGGTGAGACCAGCGCCCAGGCGCCTCCCCCCCGCGGCGCCGGGTTCGGCCACCTGGACGCCGCACGGGTCCCAGGGCGGGAGGCGCCTGGACCCGAGTCAGCGTCCCGGGGACGGCGTCAGAGGTGCGGGGGACGCGTGCGGGGCGGCCAGGGGGACCCGCGCCTGGCCTGCGCTCAGGCCGGGGAGGCTGCCCGACGTGCGGCGACTGCGGATCCCACTTCGCCCGCCTCGGAGTGACGGTCGCCGGTGCACAGTCCCCGACGCGGGGCCGGGCGGCCCTCACCCCGGCCCCAGGCCGCCGAGGTGGCGCAGAGCCCGCAGGTCCACGCGGCCTCAGAACAAAACTTTCCAACTTCGTGCTCCGGGGGAAACGAGTTCCTACTTCTAAACTAAAACCAACCTGGGTTTGACAAACGCGTGCCCTGGATTTGTTAGAAGCCCTGACAACTGATTGGTTATGCTTTGGACCTTAGGGACCCAGCCTTCCAACTCGGTGCCCGCTGGAGTCGGATGTCCCCCAGCGGCTGCCTTTACTATCACGGGGAGGGCCGAGCTTGTGAGGGGACCCCGACCCCTCCTCACAGTTGCCTTTCCTTCTTTTCTGCGTCGGGAAGGATTTACGCTGGGTTGCCTTGCGAAAACCCCAGACCTGGGAGTCTGTTGTCATTGCACAGAATCTCAGAATCTGTAAGTATTTATTATGTGCTGGGGAGAGTGATCTGCCACCAGGGAGCACTGACATTTTTTCTCCTCATTCACATCGGTGGCACTGGAACTCTCAGACCACAGGCCGTTTTGTCCTTGGCATTGAAGTCACAGACCAGGGTTGTGATAATGTTTATTATCGAAGGTGAGCTTTGCGTGAGCCTTAGACAGCGGTCCCCAAAGCCTCCGACCGGGCTGCATCTGCGCAGCGCGCTGAGCAGGTCCCCAGCGCCTTCCCTGAGCATTTGGATTCAGGAAGACTTGGGGTGTGGCTTGGGAGTTAGGTAATTCTGGGGCGTAGTCCAGGTTTGAGAATTATCCTCCACCAAACAGTGGGGATAATAACGTTTTCCCCCCTAAGGTGGAAACAGCACGCTCTCTGGGAATATATACCTTGCTTTCTTCATTCATGGCACTAATACGTCTTGGAGTCACCTAGTCTGTTGAATTCTTCATGGCGTTCCGAAGGGACCACTCCTCCGAACTCTTCATCCGCAGCCACTTGCGGCATTTAACAGCAAGAAGTCTAGATATTTTAGAGATTGTAGTGGACCTCACGGCTTCCATTTCCTCCTTCCCTCTAATCTCAGAGTCACAGGTTTTGGCAGAATTAGCGCAGATCAGTGTATCCTGTCTTCTTGGCCGCAAGGATGGATACGAACCGATTTTTGGCATGTGGATTAAAGTGTTTCTGGGCACTTCTTGGAAAGGTTCTCTCTCTGTCTCTCTCTTTTTCCCTCTTTCCCTCCCTGATAACTTTTTACAGGTGAGAATTGGGGAAAGTACCTTCACAGGAGTGTAAGTGACAGGAAAGTGACCTGCCTGGCAGTTTGGGAGCCACCCCCAGGCTCGGGAGAGGAGTCGTGATAACGCTCTTCACCCAGTTTTATTTAATACAAAGAATAACCAATAACATGTCAAAAAAATCTATCCATTTTAGGGGTACAACTCCATGACTTTCAGTTAGTTTACAGAGCTGTACACCCAGTACCACCATTCAAATTCAGGACATTCCCATCACCACCAAAAGGACCCCTCCCTCTGCCCGCCGGCAGTCCGCCACCTTTCCCACCCTCAGCCCTTGAGGGCACTCATCTCCTTCCGGTCTCTGTGGATGGCCTTTTATGGCCATTTCATATAAATGGAATGATACAAAAATGTGGCTTGTTTCCGAGGTTCTTCCATGTCATAGCATGCATGAGTCCTTCCTTTTCATTGCTGAGTAGTGTTCCCATACGCTTTGAGTTAGAGAGCAGACATATCACCACCACCTGGAAGCCAGGCGTTGTAGTGGGCTCACAACTACCTTCTCCTTCCGGAGTCAGTCAGTACTTGCACCAGGCCATCAGGGAGCATTGATTTCACTCCCTTTATGGCCTGAATGTCTTCTGCAGACAAAGAGACTAAATGACATTTGTGGGCTGGGGTGGGGGAGTTGATTCTTATTTCCAGGGCAGCTTTAAAGATTTAATGCCTTCCATGGTAGAGTGACCCAACACCCACTAGTAATCTAGCCACCATGCCCGATATTTTCCTGGGGAGATATCTCAAGCCTTCGGGACAATGAAAACTGTCTTTTTCATTATTTAGAGAGATAGCAGGGTGGGATAAATGCCTTCAATGAGGCTGCATGACAAACTGCCGTGATGCTGCCACCCCGCAGCTCAGCAGGCAGGCAGGTGCCCCGGAGGCTGCAGGGGTGCGGGCACCCAGAACTCTTAGCGGTGCTGTCCTGTGATGTAATTGCACTGAGCCGCTTGGCAGAGTCAAAACTATGCAGCTATTTCCATGACTGACCTGGAGTCTGTGACTGCTAAAAAATACAGGAAATACCTCATTGAGTTTTGGGGTTATTTACCCAAAGATACATTTTAATTGTTTTGTTTTGAAACATTTAAGAGAAGTCAGTCTTTATTTATTTTTCTGTTTTGAGAGGCCAACCAAGGAGGGTGGAGAGTGGAGGATGAGAAACTCTAAGTGAGTTTCTCACTGTGAGAAACTCACTGTGTGCTCACCGTAAGTGTATTGAGGAAAAGAATCCGTGAACTTAAGAGATAATTGCTTCTGCTCTGGAAATGTCTGAAGAGAGGAAAACTTAAAGAAATCTGGGTATGTTTGACTTAAAAGACACATTGTTAAAATTATAGTTTTGTATTCAGTTGGGTGACATTTCAAGGTATTGTGCTCCTAGGATGCCTGGTTAGTTTACCCTGTTTTGGTTCAGAGTTGTTGGTATTCAACACTGCAACTAACTCCCCATAGAGCGGTGGGTGCCACTGGCTGCACAATGGAATCACCGGGGGAGCTTTAAAGCCTGCTGAAGCCCGTGTCCTGCCCCAGAGAGTCGCACGCCATCAGTCAGGGATGGAGTCAAGGCCTTAGATCAATTTGAAGCTCTGCAGGCCGCTCTCACACACTGCCCAGGCTGCATAATACTGTCTCGGTGTTAGAGGCTTAGGTAGTAGTTGTAATTTTTCATTCTTCTTTCATTATCTTCTTTCATTAACATTCCACTTTAAATGTGCTACTGGGTTCTCCTGATATTTTTGGTTTTTAAATGGAAGCGTTTTCTGACCTGGTAGTTTTTTTAAAAAAACAATCCTTAACAGAAAGGTTGAAAACTCAATTTCAAAAAATAATTTTCCTTGAGTGTGCCATCTGGTCATATTTCTAACTTCGAGCAGAACGGGCTGGCGCCGGCAAGGGAGTGAGCTGCCTCCAAAACTGGTCGCCTTTGCAGCATCTTCAGCCTCAGGGTGCTGAGGGTGCTGCTGAGAGCTCTAAGAGAGTTAGTTTCTCAAGAATAGCAAGTAGGGTTTATCTGATGGGATTTGGCTCATTACCTACACAGATAAGCTCTTAGTTCAGGGGTCCCCTCTCTGTTCTGCTTTGACCTGAGTATGAATCAGTGTTATGCTGAAATTTTTTGCTTTTGTTGTTGGTCTTTTATTTTATTTTTTTAAAGGAATATCTGTCCCACCCCACCCCCTACCATTTAAACTCCCTTGTAAATTGTTACTTAGCTAACACCATACACGGTCACTGGGTTTTACTTCAGTTAAGATGACCTTCAGGTGAATTTGTTCTCTTAGGAAGTGTGTATTTACTATGCAGTATTCCATAAGTTTCCACGATTGGTTATAGAGCATAATCAGTTCAGAAACTCCTGTCACTCAAGTTATCTGACCCACAGTGATGTTTAATGCAGGTCCAGTTTCCCTGATTCTTTTTCGTTGTTCCTGTCCAATACTAAGCAAGCATGTATAGCTGGCCTTTCAGTGTTTGATGACTTCTGGCTACAGAGTGGAGGTTCACAGTCTCTGGGAAGTGAAAATTAAAAAGTTGATCCACACATAGCCCTGTGACCACCAGCAATCATTTGCTTTTTCTGGGCCTCAGTTCCCTTTCCTATGCAGAAAAGGGACCTTCTCCTGGCCATGTTCTCTGCCTGGGCAGATGCTTCCGGTCTTCGAGGGACCTGCTGTTCTCTGGGGTTTGGGAATGCTGGCTGTGCCAGCTGCCTCCCTGCTGTCCCTGCACCCATCCTTCCCATCCTCCTCTCATTGCTCAACTGTGGCCTGGCTCACGCTCATCCCTTATTTAACAAGAAGCAATAGAGGTCATGTTGCCACTGGAATGCCCCTGGGACTTCTCTCCTAAACACGGAACATGAAATCGTTCGGCAGGGCCAGCGCGTATCCCACCAGCTCTTGCTGTCTTTGTTCCGAGCTCTACCCCTGATCCCCAGTGAAGTGCCTGGCCCGTAACAGGTACTCAAGAAATATTTGTTGAATGAATCTATCAGTCCTATTCTGTCTTGTCATTTGCTACCTTGTATTGGCTTTTAAACCCTTTTTATTTTAGAACAGATTTAGGTTTCCAGAAATTGATAGATGGAATAGCAGAGTCCTCACATACCCTGCACCCAGCTCCCCATTAACAGCCTACATTAGCACGGAACGGTTGTCATGGGAGTGAGCCCACACCGGCACGCTATTGTTAACTAAAGTCCATGTTCATGCAGATCCCCTTGGTTTTTACCTGATGTCCTGTTTCTGCTTCAGGGTCCTGCGCAAGAGACTACGTTGCGTTCAGTCAGCACGTCTCCCTGAACGCCTCTCGGCAGCCTCACCTCCCCAGATTTCCCTAACTTCGAAGTGCTGATCAGGTATGTTGTACGGTGTTCCTTAATTGGGATTTATCGGATTGTTTTTCTCGTCATTAGACTGGGGTTGTGGGTTTTGGGAAGGAGGAAGCCAAGTAACATACTCATGAGATCGAATACTATCAACACGGCATTGGTCACCTGGTGAGGTTCCTCTCCTGTAAAATAACTCTTTGTCCCCCCTTTCTGCGCTGCCTCTTCAGAAGGACATCGCTTTGCACAGCCCACACTTAAGGAGAGGGAGTTGGGTCCAATCTCCTCGGGGCCAGAGTGGCTACATAAATTATTGGGAATTCTTCTGCAAGAGGTATTTGTCGCTTCTCCCCTATTTATTTATTTATTAACTGTTCCCTTTTTTTATGCTGCAATTCTTCTCCAAAACTCTCTAAACTCCTTGCAGGCAGAGACTGTTCTGCAGGCTCCTCTGTATTCCCAGTGGCTCACATGATGCTCTGGAGTACAGAGGAGGTGCTCAGTCACCACTGTAAAGGATGGTCCACGGCTCTCAGTCCTGGGAGTTTTCTGCTGATGGCTTTTATCCTTCTTTCTCACTGCAAGACGTGGGCCAGGAGGTTGCCCATTTGGCTCTGAGCAAAGGTGTAATCAAAATGCTAATGATGATAGTGATGCCAACCCTGTGTTAAGCTCTTATATATGTTCTCATAGAAGTTTTGTAACATACTGACAAGGTGAACATCATCATAATTTTATAAATGAAGACATGATGCCAACACTGATTAAAAGATGTGTTGACCAGGGTCCCAAGTCCTACAGTAAGAGAGCAGAGCCAGAATTCAAATCCAGGTTTGTAACGCACATGCACTTAACCGCCAGGTTATACTGCATTTTTTTCTCATAAAAGCCAAATCCCAGAAGGTGATGGAAATGACTGGTGAGGTCTTCCGGGCATGTGCAGACCTTCTTCTCTGCTACAAAGCTGGTACCTCCTCAAGAGAAGCATATAATTCACAGGTTAGCATAACAAGATAATTAGAAAATATTATTATGTATTCCAAACAAAAACAGCAGGTTCTGCTCTTAGTCTTAACATTCAGGCCAAACAATACTTTCTGAACTATATTTATATGGAGCAAAAATCTAATGCGATTCAGTTAGTTTGTAAGATAGGTGGACACTAGTACTGCTTCCAGGCCTGTCTCTCCAAGGGCCCACTCTAGCCATGATTTTTGTGATATACATGTGTCGGGACTATTTATTCTCTTCTTCCCCAGGAGTCGGGGTTGATTTGCGCTGTGGTGGTCAATTGATAGGTACAGTAGTGGTTATTTGAAGTCAGTGATTTCATGAGCTGGTTGAGCCATTAGGATCCAAAATAACATATCTTGTACATGTATGTGGTTCTGGGGCATTATATATTGGCAGTGTTGCTAACATATGAAGCTCATATAACATTTTCTTTTGGAACAAAGAGTGTAAGCTGAATACAAAGTCTTTCCAAATAGTTGTGTATAGCAAAGGCCAATCCCTTCATTACACATTACTTTTAAAAAGTTGGGGGCCGTGAGAAACAGTTCTTTGATATACAGTATAGATAAATTGAATTACTTAGTAAGGCTTAATTCCACCCCTCATTTTTCAGCTTTACTGTTCTGCTGAAATAGTATTTTCATATTACAGGATAATTTTTGAAGATATTTTCTCACTTTGTCAAATCTAAGCTTCAGTAAAATATGACACATTATTACTAATATAATTTTGTTGAAAATTTTTCTAAGAATTTATTTGAGCCAAAACTTGAGGACAATTGCTGGCAAGCAAGATCTCAAATGTTCCCACTAATATAATTTTAAAAAAGAAAAATTGCTTTTGGGTAAACTATGCTCATTATAAGATGAATGTTAAATTTTCAGAGATGTTAAAATATGAATAAAATGTGCATCAGTGACATATGTTATTACTAATTCTAAAGAATACATTTTATAATAAATGACTATATGAAATATTTAAACCTTGTAAAAGGAAAGGGGTAACACATTTAAAAAAGAGTTGTAATTACATTTGCTTGGAGTTTCCTGGAAAATGAGACAAAAAAAAGGAAATTCCTTATACTACTTACTGAAAGATTACAAAGATTTATTCCCTTTGGAAGAAAAACTTTTATTTCTGGAATAAAAAGAATGGCTGATTTGAGTGCATATAAAGAACTCTAAGCAATGTTATGAACACTGTCTTCAACATTAAAAAATTTTCTTTATCCTTACCTGAGGACATTTTTCATTGCTTTTAGAGAGATAGAAAGGGAGAAAGGAAGGGAGAGAGAGAAACATGGATGTGAGAGAGAAGCACTGATTGGTTGCTTCCCATACGCTCCCCAACCAATGATCTAACCTACAACCACGTGCCCTGACAGGAATCAAACCCGTCACCTTTCAGTCCATGGGATGACGCTCCAGCCAACTGAGCCACACCAGCCAGGGCTGTCATCACCATTTTTAAAGAAGACATAGAAACACATTCTTTTATTTTTTTTTGATATGTATAAAATATTTTTAAATAAAATTTAAAAGTCAAATTAACATATATTCTTTTTCTTTTTTAATTATGTTTTATTAATTATGCTATTACAGTTGTCCCATTTTTCCCCCTTCATTCCCCTCCACCCTGCACACACCCTCCCACCCACATTCCCCCCTTTAGTTCATGCCCATGTGTCATAAGTTCTTTAGCTTCTACCTTTCCCACACTGTTCTTGCCCTCCCCCTGTCTATTTTCTACCCACCGTCTGTGCTACTTGTTCTATGTACCTTGTCCCCCTCTCTCCTCTTCCCTCTCCCCTATTGCTAACCCTCCATGTGATCTCCATTCCTGTGTTTCTGCTCCTGTTCTAGTGTTTGCTTAGTTTGCTTTTGTTTTAGGTATGGTTGTTAATACCTGTGAGTTTGCTGTCTTTTAACTGTTCATATTTTTTATCTTCTTTTTCTTAGATAAGTCCCTTTAACATTTCATATAATAAGGGCTTGGTGATGATGAACTCCTTTAACTTGACCTTATCTGAGAAGCACTTTATCTTCCCTTCCATTCTAAATGACAGCTTTGCTGGATAGAGCAATCTTGGAT
>PVKU01007743.1:0-82963 GCA_004027475.1 Anoura caudifer | reverse complement strand
AGGAGAGGAGAGGAGGAGAAAAAAAGAAAAGAGAACTTGAACTTGAGAAATGTATCAACCGATTTCCATTTGTTTTTCTAAAAGTAAAGTGCAGAGCAAACTCAATGAGGCATTTGAATCTGCAAAAGGGGAGTGAATATTCATGAAGTTTCTTTTTCCAAAAGGTCTGTGTTTTAAATGTACAGTGCAAGCAGTCAAACGGAATAATTTAAAAATCGGGTTTCAAATGCTGGGTTCCCTTCCAAGGGTTCAGTCTAGCAGGAATGAGCGCTTCTGAAACGTGGGGGAAGCCCTGGCAAAGGCAGGCTGCTGGGACAGCGAAGACAGCAACTGCTGTCTTTAACAAGGTGGGTCCTGGGTGGTGGGTAATGAGCCACGTGTCGCAGGAGAGCTCTGTACGCCGTGCGCTACCCCGTGTCAGGTACCAACCAAAATGTCCCATGCCTGAGTGTCACTGCTGGCTGAAGTGCCCACCAGAATAGGGGGAGGGAGAAAAGCTCCACTTCATGGTAGGGAACATGTTCCAAAAAGTAGCTTGTGTCAATCTTGAATGTGAATAAAAAGAGGGAGGAGAAATGTCTAGAGAGAAGAGGAAACCTTTTTTAAACTTAGAGAGAGAAAAAAAAGCTTTAAAATGGCAGGGAGGGTCACAGAAGAGAAGGGAGCAGAAGCAGAGAACACTTCTAGACCTACACAGAAATCACAGTTGCCCCAGCCTGGTACACACCAGCATTCCAGAGTTCTCTAAACAACACAGAGGGGCGTTAAATGCACACGTCTCCACCATCAGCGATGCGCGGAGCCGCCTTCAGGAAGTCGGCTGAGCAAAGAGCCTGCAGCAGAAGCCCAGGATGAAGCACTGAAGGGCCGGAGCTGCAGGGTGGGGCTTCCAAAGATAGGGCAGAAAAGTGCCAGGCCAGGAGGAGTGATTATTTCTAGCAACAGCTCTCCTCAAGAGGACAGGATGGGGTGGGGGGAAGTTTGGTGGTGGCTTAAACAAAACTGTGGAGATTAACATCTTTGGAACTTTTTAAATCTTCTTATCAGCATCCTAGGTTTTCATCCTGTAACCTGCCAGTGCTTCGTTGGAAGGCTATGTGGAGTCTGGCAACCCTGGGCTCTGCACCTGCTTAGTGGAGTGACCTTGAACATGATATTCCAATCTTCACTTTCTCTTCAGAATGAAGGGGGTAATAATTGCGCTTTATAGTTCCGAGAGTTAATGAGGATTAAGAAAATGCTATCCCTGAGGAACTGAGCACAGCAGTGGCATGCACTAAGTACTCAACGAAAATGCATTTGCTGTCCTCAAGACAATTCTTGACTGAGAACAAAAATGTAGACTGACAAGGATCTGAGGAATTATCTCTATCCCAGAGTTGATAGAAAATACTGTTTGGTAAGGTGTTTAGATGCAAGAAATGCCCTTGTGCCTTCTCAAAGCTGAACTAGTAGGTGGGTGTTAAAATAAAGAACAGGCATTTATGGTGTCTCTGGTTAGGCCCAGACACCGTGCGGGACATCAGGAAAAAAATAAAATAAAATATGATCCCTTCTCTTTAAAAAACCTTTAAAGGAAAACACAAATCAGTGGGAGTATAAACTATGTAGCAAATTTCTATGTGGATAAGAACAAAAAATGTGTTTGAAATCAAAGCCATAAAGTTTAATATAGCAGGCCACTTTGGCCTATTTTCGTATTTTTGAAGTAATTTTTTTCAACAAGAAAATTCCATTTTCTCATTCCTGGTTTTAAATTTTATAGAAAAAAATTAAGTCTTTTTAAATGTCTGGTACAAAATGATATTTCCTTTCTTTAAAGATAAGTAATAATATTTCGGATACACATTACACTGACTTGGAATGCAAGCCTTGATTCCCTGCAGAGTCTGCTCTTGGTTCTTGTGAAATAAGTACAGGAGACTGGAAGACTGGGAAAATAAATGCCAGTAAGTGAGACCCTTTGTAGCCAAGACTGAAAAACTGATTTAATAAATAATTAATTAATCTTCAGAAGGTGAGGGGCTGTGAGCATTTGAAATGTGTTATCATGACTTGATTCTCTGTCCCCACTCCACCTCTGTTTTTTGTCATTACCTTAACCAAGGGTATAGGCCCTGTTGCCTCAGAACCATAAGATCTTTCTGAAAAAGCCCTTATTGAGGGAGGTTAAGAGATTAACCATGTCACTTAACCTCTCGCCCAAAGTTTGGACCTAACCAGACTAATGTCAAGATGAAAAAGTGACGAATTAAGAGAATGTAGTAAGGCCTTTAGAATTATATTTAACACTGTCAAAATCATTTGAATATCATGAAGAGGCTGCCAAAATTATTCAGGGCCAAGCCTCTCTCTTGGGGAAGAAACAAACCTCTCTTTTGGACTGCTTCCTCTTGGTCTCTGGATTTGAAAACTTCAGTGTGATGCAAAAAGAAGCAGGAAGGAGAGATCCATATTAAATCAATCCATGCTGCTTGATACCACTTATTTTTAAAAAGTGTATTGGGGAAGAAAATTGTTTGAAATGTTTTAAAGATTTTGCATGGCTTATGATAACTAAATGTCACTTTTCCACATGGGAGGCATTTTTCAAAAACAAATGATAATAGAAGTTAAGGTCATTAGAATTTTTATTCTTATTTTTGAAATTTAGAATAAAGAGATAAATATGGCCATCAAAAATAATCATACTTCTCACTTAAATAACTTATCAGTTCTTGTAAAGTTCAGCACCTTAAAGTCTTGAGTAGGGAAATATCAATGATTCCAATTTACTTGTATTAAAAATGTAGAAGAGTAAGGATTCTGCATTTTAAAATATAATTTCATTATTTTTCAATGTCTTCTAAAAGAGACCAATGCCCTGACAGATGAAAGTTTTTGGAAATCTGCTTCAAAGAGTATTTGTTTAAATAAACATAATTCTTAATAAGTAACTAAATAGTGACCACCAAAATATGAACCCTTAAAAAAGCCGAACTTGTTCATCCAAATACGGTTGCTCTTGAAAACAGTTCAGAAGTAGATATGCTTATTAATATAACAACATATTCTACAAATCACTTTCTCACATATTATCTCATTTAATTCTTACTGCAAGCCTGTGTTTTAGGCTTACAATTTAAAGTTTTCATCTCCAATTTAAAGATGAAGGAAAGGAAACTTCGAGCAAGCACGTTGTTCAAGGTTTCACAGGCAATGGTTTCAGAGCTACGACCAAAGACAAGTTCTTAGGCTTCAAGACCAGGATTATCTTACCTATATCGCAGCAAACTGCTTGTCGATTACAGTCACTCTGCTCCTGCTCAAAATGGTATAGTTTTGCATTTGGAAATGTCTTTGGAGCCTATTTACGAATCATCTAAGAAAAATCAATTCGATTATTGCAACTTAATTTTGATTAACTAAAATAAATGCCCAAGTGCAGGACTGAGTCATCTGGTTATTTTCCAATATCAAAGCCACTCTCAAATTCAGAAGACTTGCCACCCCAGAGGATGTTCAAGAGAATGTAACTTGGTCTTAGCAAAAATATTCAAAACTTGAAATGCCAGACTGTTTTAATCAATGGTAGAGTCGCTGCAATGAATATATAGCCTCTTATAATTAGTACATCTGAATTGCTTGGAAGCTTTTTTTGTCTCTTCAATGAGAATAAATAACCCCTGTAATTTTGCCTGCATTCTTTGTATTTTTGTGTAATGTATGACACACTCAGGCAGGAATAGATCTTGTTCAGGCAGATTCTGCAGAAGAATCACTTTTTTTTTTTTGCCCTGACAACTGTAGGAATTGCAACTTTGAAAAAAAATTCACTTAGGGGCAACTGATTGAGGTATCTCTTCTTAACAACACTTGAAACTTTTTTCAGCCAGAAAGCTTAACCAAGAAACACTGAACACAAATAATTCAACAGGATTGTTAACCTAAGTATAAGTACAGACATAAAATAAACTACAATTACTAAGCAACTTTTACAGCAATGTCACTCTGATCTCAGTTCCACTCCATTTTCCCATCAGGGAATTGATTGTATCCAGATTACTTTCCTTTGATTCTTGTTCTTTTTTCATTGTCTGGGATCTACGCTAGTTCAAGAGCTAAAATATTAAAGGAAAGAATCTAGGGTCTTTCTGTGTGCAATTATTTAAAGCTGAGTTGTTAGCTTAGAAGAATTCATTGCCTGATTTTCTGTAGTTCTAGCTTACCTTTTCTGTTTCAATTTATATTTAGTAAAGCAAAATGGGAAGAGCATATAGTGTTCAGCACCTCCTGACCCATCCTTTCTATAGTCTGCAAATAGACCTAATTCCAGTGTGCACAAAAATCAGCTAGGGATTATGACAAAAACGCATCTTTTTGGTCCCACCCTCAGAGAGAGTTAGGCCTAGGGATTTACATTCCAGTAGGAACTCCCTAGCCCATGCAGGTAGTCCCTGGGCCACTCTTTAACAGACACTGAATATAAACTTCTACTTACAATGGGTTAGTAACAAAGTTTAATGAACTCTCCTTGCTTTTATCAGGAAGATAACATCCTACCTAAATGCAATCCAAAAGGTCGCACCCAATAATTCTTGACTTTCTGTATCACACATCTAACGACCTTATCCCAATTGCTAAAACCTGAGATTTTACTGTGCTTTGTTCATTATTTTTGAAATGAATGTTTTAAATCATTAGCAAATTTTATATTAGTTAAAAATATTCCTTATCATTAGCATATTTTATATTACTTAAAGGCCTCTGAATGAGAGGTTACTATGATGTCTTCCTTTGCAAGCATCTTTGAAAAGTCTGTCATTGTCTATACTTTACTATAGTGGTGGCAGAATTCAACAATTTTATATATATATGTATATACATAAAATTTAATAGATGAATATATATATGAATTCTAGTATCCTTTGTGGTATGATAAAAGCATGCAGATACATAACTGATAGACTAGTGAAAACATTAGGAAAACCAAATTTTAGCCAAAGTAAAGTACTGACTATGAAGGTTTTAATAAATATGTCATTTTCATGTACTATATTATTCCCCTTTTCTAAAATAAAGAAACTGGACATTTGACTACTTGGAGACTTAACCTCTAAAAATCTTTTATCTAGGCAGCTGAGTGAGACTTTCTTTGGCCTTGCTTCGCTCTTTTCTGTTCATTATTGGAGTTAATCAAAACCTGGACCTTCCTCCGATCTCAAACATCTTACTATAACTGGCTGAGAAAAGTGATAAGTAAACTGCTTTCTTTGATTTTTCAGGCTGTCAGTGTTTGGTAAAAGCAGGATGCAGAAGACAGGGAAATTAGCACTACCTGCAGGCCTTTTGATCTTGTGCAAGTCCCAGGTAAAGAATTTCTAGTGTTCATGACAAGAATGTGTAGTTACTGAAGGTCAATGGCTTGTTCCAACAAGCGACCCCTTTGGTGATGCTCCCTCTGCTTCACATTCTAGAGACTTGTTTTTCAGCATCATCGCTGTTACTAAAAAGAAGGCTTCTTGGGATAAGGAAGCTGGTTTGTTGTGATCTTGCTGTAGGTGCTGCATTTTGGCTGTCTGCCTTTTGATTGCACTAAAAGTAAAAATATTTGAACATTGTCTAAAGAAGAATAAACTCCCAACCATGCCAGACAAATGCCATTCTTTGTATCAACGCAGTTTCACATTCTTGTCACCCACTTTAATAACACTCTATGTCATTTTCACTGTTTAAAGCATTAGCCAAAGATCCAAAAGACAGTTCCCTGCTTGAGCTTCAATCTCAGATGAAACACACATGCAAACAAAAATCTATGGGAATTCTCTGAACTTTCTGTTTAAATTTTTTTAACTTAAAACTGCTCTAAAAATATGAAGTCTATTAAATTTTTTAAAATCAACTAAATTGATATAGTGTTTATGAATATGCTAAACTGCATCTCCAAATTTTACCTAATATAAATTATATAATTTCATCTGAATAGACATGATGCTCTTGAATCAAAATTTGCCAGGAAAAATCATTGCAAAGCTGTACCCATTAAGATAAAGTAGGTCTTCATTGGGTTGACAAGAGCAGTAGAAATGCATAAATGGGAAAAAGAGGGAAGGGAATTTCTCATTCACTGCATTCCCAGGTACACGGAAGGATGTAAAATGAGATACTTAAACATGAGAGTGCTATTAATCTGAGAAGGCTGTCAAAAAAAAAAAAAAACAGAGAAGTCAGACACATGATATATAATAATTTCTCTAAGGCTTCTAGAAATTCTGACCAAAAAAATTTTTCACCAAGTGGTAACCTGGAAAAGCATGAAGTATCAATACAAAGCACCAATAAATAATAGTAGCAGGAAACTGGGAGATAATTAGCGCTGGAGATACTCAGAAATATCAGTTGAGGAAAAGATAAATGTAACAAGTAATATCACATTCACATTTCCATTCACTTGCCAAGTGTTCTCTAAGCTTCTGTAGCTGAAGGCAGTGCTTCTGAAATGTTGCTACGCACGCGAGTCACCTGGGGAGTTTTAAACCTTCTGGTGGCCGGCTCTCACCTTATGCCAAGGCACTCAGAATGTCTGGTGATGACAGGCAGGCATCAGGGTTTTTTAATGACCATAGGGTGGTCCCAACGTGCAACCAAGGTTAAACATGCTTATCCACTAAAAAATAAAAAGTACATTATGCATGTCTTTTTTTTTTCTCTAGGAACTTGAAATCTAGGCAAGGAGATTAGTTGTGTCCACAAAGATAAAGGAGAACACAACAACATATGCTTTGTTGCGCTATCTCATTTTGTGGCTGGCTCAGCAAAGTATCATTTCTCCAACCAAGCAGTTCTGTGCATAATATATTTGCGGTAATACAGTCATTTCCGGGGACCCCATTTCCAGAAAGAGGCAGACGAACCAGAAAGGGCTTATAGAAGAGCAACAAAGTGATTACAGGCCTCGGGGAGTGAACTTATGGGGCAGATGAAAAGAACTAAGTATGTAAAATCCAACTAAGTGCGGATTAAAGGGGGGTCATGATAACAGCTCACTAATACCTGAAGGGTGCAAACATCAAGGAAAGAAGTGAGTTGCTTTGGATAATGCAACAAGAGTAATAGCATGGTGTTTTGAAAGAGAAAGGGAAGGCACACTGTCAGGTAATCCTTGCTGACTGAGCAAGCTCCTTGGCCATGGAGCTGGCTTCCAAAGAAAGGGTGGCAGCCACATCATAAGTTCCCATAAAACAAGTTTGGACAAAAACGAAGGAAATAGATTATTAAGAGAAATCCTGTATGACAGTGGAAGAGGGTAGGGGCGATTGAAGGGAAGAAAAAGAATAATTCAAAGCTTTTACAACTCTAATATCAGAATGATACTATAAAAAGTGCAGGGGGAAAAACAAATTGAAAAGAATCTTTCTCTTTAAATGTAATTGCAAATGAGATGGATAGTTACTAGCTTTCATTATTAATGTACTCATTGCATACTCAGAAATTATACCCTGAGCCATATTTTGTTTGTGTTTTAAGTGGCATTTTATCAGCTTTTTCATTTATTTATTTTAATACAAATATAGTCATTACATGCATGACAAGCTTCTTCAAAGGCATTCAGCAATAGAAATTTCTTCTATAGTTTTATAACATTCCTAACCTGGCACATCTTGTGCCCTTAAGTCACAGACCACTTGCTTCCTTTTTAAGCTGTGCTCCCAAATGCTGCAAAATTGGGGATGATGATAATAGCTGATATCTTCAGCGCATTTTCTACGTGCCAGACACGGTGTTACAATCATTTCCACCCATCATCCAATCTCATTTAATGATCACGACAACTCTGTGGGTAGGCACTGATGTTGTTCCCATTACTTATAAAAAGAAAACAATTTTTAAGGAGGTTTGGTACTATATTCAAGGTCACGCAGCTAGTAATCATGTCGTGAAAAATGAAAACCCAATCTTCCATTGGCTCCAGAGCCTGCACACTCTCTAGCCTACTTTTATGGAATGGTATTAAATAATACTAAACTGGAAACCAAATAAAAATTGTCATCTTACGATCGACCTCATAAATCTCATCTGCAAATAATACCTACTTTATAGAGGTATTGTGATGAGTGAATAAGATAGTTTTTAGAAAAAAACAGCCTGGCACTTAATAAATTCTTGAGAAATGAGAGCTTAAAAAATAAAACAATATGAAACTTAAGCTTCACAAATCATTCATCTTGACACTGATTTTTCTCATACTTTTATATAAATCTACCTATCATCCTTTGCTCTTTCTTCCATTCCTGAGGTTTATATTGCTCTCATACAACCAGGAGGAAAACAAACCAATAAATGAATTTTCACTAGGCTTTTATGCCTTAAGAGTTATGCCTTGAAGTTTAAAAGCAGACTCATAAACTCATAGACACAGAGTAGAATGAGTTTGCCAGGAGCTGAAGGGTAGGGGAGATGGGGAGACACTAGTCAAAGGATAGAAACTTCCAGTTACACAAGGAATGACTTCTGCAGATATAACGTTCAGCATGGTGACTGCAGTTAACAATACCGGATCGTATACTTGAAAGTTGCTAAGGGAGTAAATCTTAAATGATCTCACAACAGACAAAAGAAAGAACAGTAACTATGTGAGGTGATGGTTGTGTTAACTAACTTTATGTGGTAATTATTTCGCAATATATACCTCTATTGAATCATCATGTTGTATGCCTTAAACTTACAGAATGTTATGTGCCAATTCTGTCTCAGTAAAGCTGAAAAAAGATCATGAGAAGTCAAGACATTGCCTGTCGAAATGATTCATTCATCTAAGAAATATTTATCAAGTACCTATTACACGCAAGGGACTATAGCAATGAAAACACAGGTCAAAGCTGGACCTCCTCCAGCTTACATGCACGCATATTAGACACCATATACAATGAAGCAACAAGGAACAGATAACCAAACATCAATGTAAATGCTATAAAATAAAGAATTTGATGCTACACATGGTGAGGAGCTGGGAGGGGAGGCTGTGGTTGCAGAGGGTACTAAGGGGAGTCCTCTTTAAAGAGACGATTGTTAAGCAGGAACCTAAAGGACAAGAAGGCACAGAGGTTACCAGCAACTGCCAAGTTCCTGAGGCAGAAAAGAGTGTAGAATGTTCTAGAAACTCAGAAAAGGCTGTGAAGCATAGTGAATGAGGGTAAAGGTGGCATGAAATAAAGTTTGAGAGCTAGAATATGATCATGTCAAGCAGGAATTCTAGCCCATGGTTGGGGGTGGGCTTGATTTTGAGCGCATTTGAAATCTTACAACTAGAGACTTTTAAGTAAGGGAGTGATACATTTTGCTTAATATTTTTAAAAGTTTACTCTAGGATGTGACTGGGCAATAGATCCTGTCCTGTGCTGCAGGATAGTATGGTGAGGAACTGAGGGGAATGGGCAGATAGAAAAGTATTTATGATTTTATAGCATTTGTATCGATTTGTTGATTTGGGGGGGGGAACTGTTTAACACTCGGTCTGTGGTCTGCTGTGTCTTGTCCGCACTGAGAAGACAGGAAGCCCTGAGATCTGATACGAACCACTGGCTGAGGCCGGCTGGGCAGCAGTGGACGCCGGGAGCCGTGCGAACGTGTAAGCTACACTCTGGAGGTAGAACTGAAAGGAGTGGCAGATGCACTGAGTGTGGAAAACCAGGAAAGGAAAGGCGCTGTCCAGGTGTCCAGCTTTATTTTTGGACGTAGTGTTTACTGAGATGGTGAGGACTGGGAGGGCCAGGTTTGGAGGCAGATTGGTACTTCATTTTGGGCAGGTTAATTCTGAAATACCCTAAGGCATAGAAGTGATGATGCCAAGTGGCAGCCGGATAGATGAATATGCATGAAAGGGAGGTCTCAGCAGCAGATACCAAGGTGGGGGATTGTGTATGAACTATATTTCCTGATTTTCTGTATCCCTGGTGCTCTGCCCTCTGAAACCCCACCCAAGAAAGACTGCCCTTCCCAGGGCTAGGTAACTCTTGCAGAGGGCACACCTCTCCCCCGTCAGCATGCCTTTCATATGTGACGCAAGCTGTCCAGAGCCCACGCCCCCAGTTGCCTCCTTTCTCAGCTCTCACACATCAAATCAATATTCCCCTGCACCCAGGTGCCAGACAGCTGGGGGCCACCCCTACAGCCCAGAGCCCATCTAAGTAATTCAAACTATCCAACCCTAAACCTGCTTAACTGGCTTATCCTACCTCATCGTTCATTCCCCTGAAAATCACAGTAAAAGCCCCTGTCCATGCTTTCCCCTTCTCCCTTCTGCCTCTTGACTGGCCCTGGTGCTTCCTCATGTGGCCCAAGATAAGGTAGCATGTCCTTCTTCTTGGGCACCATGAGCAGCAAGCTACCTTTCAATGGCAATTGTTCCTGATCTGTTGACCTCGCCATACAAACAAATAAACAAACAAAAATGTCCTGGATACATTTGAAAACAGATTTATCAGCATAAGGATGGTATTTAAAGCCTTTAGAATGGTGGAAATGACTTAAAGGCAGAAGAGAGGACACAAGAGATACCCCTATGGAACCCAAAGAAATAAATATTCCTGTTTTGGATTTCAGACTGTATGACAACTGAGTGGCAGAATTATTTCCAAGCTTTCTTAGGACCTCACATGCAAATCATGCCGCCTAAGCCACTGCTCACTCCACGTATGTATAAGGCTGATCCTGTTTCAGAATAACTTATCTCCACTAAGACCTCAGCACAGTTGAATTATCTTTCCAGAGAAACAACATGAAGTTAAAGCCATCCACAAGAGTGCATACCCATTAGACAAAACTCATGGGATATACAGCAACCATCGTAACGTGTCAAAAATGCTTATGTAAAACTCCTGCACTGATGCACACCTGTGGGCTGCATTCCTGAAACATTAGACATCTAAACAAACACCAAGCTATGTCCCCAGAAAGCAGGTCCCAGACGTCTTAGGCTCCAATGGAGTTCTCACGGATCTGGTGTGAAATGAGAAAAGCAGGCAACGCATTTTCATCAAAGTGGAATGGACTTACAGAATTAAAAGAAGTCTTTTTTTAATCTGAGACTAGACCTTTCCTTTTGCGGTACTTACATGTCCTTCCATTCATGAAATGGCCTGCAAAAAGTAAGTAGAGTTTGGAGTTTTGGTTTTTGGGTTTTTTTTTAACTGACAAAAAAGGAAAGGTAGGCAGCTCTATGGAGGTCCCTCCAAGTTTTTATTCATTTATTTCGATAGGATCATGGATTTGAGAATTCAGGGACCTATACCCTAGAAGATGTAAATATACAGGTATTTGAAAAAATCCCATCATTTATAACCATCCAGATTTCCAGTCTCTGTTTTCATCTTGACTAAAGTCACATGCACGGAGCTTGAGTGAGATTTCCCAACCCTACCTGTGATACGAAGTTTCCATTCTGACAGGTTGGCCGTGAGTGTGGAAGCTGTTATCACAGTGATGGAGAGAATGAGCAGACATCCTGAGTGAAAGTATATGTTTTCTCAGATACTGACAAGTAAGGACAAAGGTTCATCAGTGACTAATGAATAAAATGTTAAGGTGGGGACAGGATTTATTTGATTAAAAGCAATCACTAGAGGCATGTAGCTGCATTTACTCTGAAACCAAATCAGGCTACTGATGATGTGGCAATGAAATATTTATTATTTGTTTGTTTAAACAAAAAAAAGCTTAATGCTTACTCAAAGGCCACTCACTGCTCTACTTTGAACAGCTACTACAAGGGGATATAAAACGAAAAAGTTTGCTAATTCTGGGAGTAATTATAGCACTCAATTTTGGGGCATGTTTTTCAGTAAGTAGGTCAGACTCACAATGTTTGGATAGTATAGTGCTTGAAGTTTAGGAGAAGGAGCTGGTCCTGAGGAGGTCGCTAAGAGTAGAAAGAGGGAGACAGAGCCAACGGTATAATAAATGATAAATTATGCAACAATTAGTCCATTCCTTCCTCTTTCTATTGGGGTTGAGAGACTAAAATATTACCCTAGAACTATCCATTTTCTCAGATGAAAAGCAGGAAGAAAGAAAATTTTCACTGTTTTCCATGGAGGAAGTGATGCAATGTTTGAGAAGGTGGCGCCAGGATTCCCAACTGTCACTTCCACATTCACCCTGAGCCAAGACAACCACAGTGAAGGGGAAGACACTTGTCATTGGGAATCTAGACCTCTGAATTCCTAATGTCTTCACAGACCAGAATGGAGACTATGGACAGAACTATAAAGACAGGAAAGTGTCATCACTTCCTGCATAAAAGAAAAAAAGAAAGTGATATCACTTCCTTACCTGGTCGGAGCTTTCATTTAATCATAGCTACAAAGTACTTCACATCAGATTTTTTTAAGTCACGTATTTTGTTTATGTAAATGTAAGCATATTTATAAGGACATACATGAATGATGCTTACATATATATGAGTGTGTGTGTTATTGTTTACAGAGGGGCATGAGAAGAAGAAAAATCAACTCATTAGAAATTTGAGGTAGAAATTCTTTTTTTCACTTATGAGAAATGAAAGGCTCATACAAGAATCAACTCATAAATTCAGTGGCCCCTCAGTCTGAGGACAGCAGTTTACTATTCAATTCTCAAGATAACTTACTTACCTACCAGAAAATTTGGATGAGAAATATTTAACCTCTAATGTTATAAAAATCATGCTACTTCATCTCTTCACATTTTAAACAAAATTATACTGGAAGGGGAAACTCAATAAATGAGATTTTGTCCCAAAAAAATCTTGATTCTGACTGAATCCTTTGAAAATTCTGCATCATCTCTATTTTCTTTAGGTCTTCCTCTCTCCTTCACTGACCAGTCTCTTACATAATTTCCAGCGCCACACTGGAGAGATCCAGAAAGAAAGAGTCACAGTTGGTTTGCACTACTTCCCAGGGTGAACTGAAGCTCTGGCGGTGTGCGTGGAGTAGGGATCTGCTAAAGAAAATAAAAAAGTTGTTCCAGCCCATGTGTGATAGGGACACAGTCATTAAGAACAAGGCGGAGAAGGAATACTTAGGGTACAGAATTCAAATTAAAACTGAAATCTCCATCAGTCACAACCCCAGTTTAGAAGTCCAACAAGCAGAATACCAGCAAATGAAAGAATGAATAAGAGTAACTGCTATCTTTCTTGGCAGACTATTGGGAGCCAACAAGATTTATTATAACCAGTTCAGGTTATGACCAATAAGGGTGTGGTAACCTGGGAGAACAGAAGCTGCAGTCTTTGCTACGCGCAGATGGAACAGAACATTGCAAAAACATTCCATTTTTTAGAGCTTCTCTTTTACCCCAGCAAAAACGTGTGCATGCATTTAAGCATGTGCCTATACATAGGAAAGCTTTCAGTTCTCTCAAGCTCAGAATTAAAACTAAAAATAAAAAAGAGCTAGGAACTTATTGAGTAATAATAAAGTAGGAAATAGTTACAATAACACATAAAAAAATAAAAAGATTAATAAAATTTTGGTTCCCACAGAGAGAAATGGTATTATGCCCAGTTAACAATTGGCAAAATAAGTTGTACAGAAGTAATTGACAGGTCCAAAGAGAACTTAAAGGAATTGTCAGATATTGAAACAAGTTTCCGTAACAAACCAGAGAACGTTCCTGCTGTGTAGAATCTTTAAAAGCTAGACTCCTCCCATCTCATTCCTTACTTTAAATCTGCCTAAAATTATCTCAGCTAGCTAAATCAGATTATTTTAGAATCATTCTCTGGAGTCCTAAAGGTTTACCCTGTGCTTACAATATCAGGAAACATGTGACTTTTCCTCCCACTTCTTAAAACCTTCCAGGTTACCATCACCTCACCTACTGAAACATGTATATTGGGTTGGCCAAAAAGCCCGCACGGTTTTTTCCATAAAATGAAAGACACATTTTTTCATTTTCAACAATAACTTTATTGATTTGGATATTTTGATTGTGTCGGCTATCTCCTGTGTGGTAGAACAATGATCGTTCTCAATTAACGTCTCAATTTGGTCACTGTCAACTTGAACTGGTCCACCCAACTGTGCAGCAGCATCCAGCAAGCAATGTCCAGCACGAAACTTCTCGAACCACTTTCGACACGTTCCATCAGTCACAGCACCTCCTCTCCCTACACTGCACAAGTCTTTTTTTTGCATTTCAGTTACATTTTACTTGTTTTGTATTTCAGTTGCATTTACTTTTCTTGAAATAATGAAGCATAATATGCCAAAAATGTGGTATATTTTCTTCCATATTCAACATTAAAATGGCTACAAAAATTCAGCAATTTTAATTTTTTTAATGTACTCTAATATGACAGTTGTCACAATACAACCTAACAAAATTGATTAGAAGGAAGTTAAAGACAACTATGAGCTACCAGGGCCACCTTACGGAAAGAACCAAACGAACTTTTTGGCCAACCCAATAGCTTTGTCCCACATCCAGTTTTCTTCAAGTGGTTCTGCTACTGACGTCCATGGGCCGGTCAGCCAAAGGGCTCTGCTGTTTTGGAGCAGCCACTCCTAGCACTGGGTGCTGGCTGGCTGACAAGTGACAAGTAGGAAGCAATAAAGAAAAATTTTTTTTTAAACTCTACAGCAGAGTGGACTGACTCTTGCAAAGAGACTGGCAAGTGGACAGAGAAAATTAAATGCTTCCCAATTTAAAAACCCATGCACATCTAAAAAATAAACCTCTTATCATCTTAATAAAATGATAGAAACACTTATAAGAACATCCAACAACATGCCACATGAAACATTCTGTCAACATCTAATTGAATCCTTAACATCATCCCAAGGAAACGGAAGCTTTGAATACGCAATGATTACAGGCATTTGAATGGGACCCAGCTAGCTCCACCTCCCAGTCAGCCGGTTCCAAGTTGTGTGACTTCAGAGGAATTACTTGATTTCTCAGTTTTAACTCATTTACTTCGCAGAAATGGATTCTAGCCCTTCAATAAGACAATCATATAAGAATTTATTCCACTTCTTAAATCCATCATAAAGATGTCCACTTTTCTCTACCTGCACAGCCACAATTGAAGTTGAAGGTGCAGATACAAATGTTGTGGGACCTGAGACTCATCCAAACTGGGAAGACAATGTAAGGAGAAGGTGGACAAAGCTATGAATACAAAATTAGATACATTTTTTAAAAGTGAATATGTATTTAGATTGAGAAAAGAAATCACATACACAAAAATTATTTGAATCTAAAAGATACTATAGAACTTATCAAAACCCCCAAAAATGGCATATTGTTTTTTATTAATTAATATGCTCACACCTCTATAATTTTCCCTTCATTATTTTGGCTGCATACTCTTTAATCACTTCTGCATACAGCAACAATTTTGTAAAATAGCATTTGGTAAAGACAAAAAATTCAATCTTTCCTCCAGCAAATTGAGGGTAGTTACTGATAGCTTAAAATGTTTATTTCAACATTACCACATGTTACTACAGTACTGTGTAAATGAAGTTTTTTTTTTTTTTTGTCAGATTTGGAAAGACCATTTTCTAGTTTCTTTTGTAAATGAGCTGGATTTCAGAGCATTTCAAGTTTTCTACGTAGTGACTAATCTTAAACACTCCTTGAATCATCAAAACTTATTAAGCGGTTTGTTGTTGATGTTCCTATTAAGATGTAGTATGAGTTTTATGTTATCTTCATCTTATCACAACAGCAAGAAATTTAAATATGTTCCCCAATATGACTCACCTCTTCATTAACTGGGTTATTGAATAACCAACTATCAATTACTCCTACTCAAAATTTGTCTCCTCTTAATGAATTAGCGAAATTTGAAAATTTGGGGTCACCCCATTTGCTTCTGGATACCAGAATAATTTCTCATGATTTTAGCATAATCTTTAGCACTTTTGTTTCATATCTCCATTTTTAATCTCTGTTTCTGTGGTTCTGCAGTAAATGTAAGCATTATCAAAGAAGTATGCTTTGTGTATTTAATGGAAGTACTCCAAAACACCTTTCCAAATTTTAGTTAAGACAACATATGACCCACCCAACTTCCCCTTGACAGGATCCTAAAAACGCCACAGCCTCTCCAACATCACCCCGCCCAAGCAGAAATATGGTGAGCAGGTCAAAGGAGAAGAAAACAGCTGTTTTAACAGTTAACAGTTAAAATATCTTACTTTTACAAATATCATAAAAACATAAGAATATATTGCTCAGGCTCTGCCCCAGACTAAGGAGGGATTTATGCAAGCAAGAGGCCCTGGAGCTTAAGCTTCATCAGCTTCAAGATACGGCTGCCCCAGGCCACTACCACCTCTCAGCTAGGCTACCCAAGTAGCTCCCCGACTGGTCTCCGCACTTTCATCCTTATCCTCCTGCAATCTCCTCCTCCATTTACCATGTGACAGCGTGGGAGACTTTCAAAATGTAAATTCATTTGTGTCACTCTCTTGCTTAAAACCTTTCTACAGCTTTCCATTGCATGTATAATAAAGGCCAAATTCTTATCACCAAGACAGTGCCTAGTTCACAGAATCAACCCACAGCCACCCACCCCCACACCGTCACTGCCATGCCGTTGATATACCGACCTTGTTCCCACAATTAAGTGCCCCATGATCTCAGTGAAAATTATGCAAGTGCCTCATAAACTGCAAAGCACTATACCCATGTTAACTCTTCCTGTGATCGGTCAAGAGCAGGATGTGCGGCCTTAGAATGGTGGAGGAGGGACGTCAGTAGATTTTGATTCTTGCCAAGGTCATTTCTGCTCTTCTTTTTCTTAGTCCTATAAACACTGTCTGAACCTCCACAAACAGAACTCGTACAGACACAGGTCCAGGACTTACAGCCTTATAGCAAGTCACCATATGTGTACACATGGTACACATGTGTACATACAATATGTATAAGCAAATGGCAAGGGTATTTAGCTATAGTAGCTTGCCTACATTGCCGATATTTTATCAAATTACAGTCTACACTCAGAAACCCAGCTAGTAATTAAAATACAACGTATGGCACAGTGTTGCTTGAACCAAAATAGCAACGTAAAGTTTTAAAATCTGAGTCAATGACTCTAACAAGCCTCCTTTATCAGGATGAGTCAATGTTTTCCAACATCATCTAGCAGCAATGTGGCTGCTCTCTCAGGTCAGAGATGAAAAGATGGGAGAATAAAGGGCTGATTCAGGTCATGTGTAACCAACCCAGCAGCCAAAAAGCTCTCGCTGTTCCAGGTCTTCAGAGTGTTTGTTCCCTCACCACGCTGGATTTACTTCCTGGACCCAGCAAGTATCAAGCATTTTTGAGCAACATAAAACATATCGCACGCAGACACGGAAATTTGGTGTCCAGATGAATATGAAGAGAGCCGATAAAAACGAGAAACACTGCTGCGAACCACCCAGGTGGGAGGCTGCTACACCTGTTCCCTGACCAGCCTGAAGACAAAGTCCATGGCTTCAAGGACAATCGGCATGAAGGTTGAAGACGTCCGTAACAATTCCCCTTTCGTATAGTATACAGGACAGGTTCATTGTCTTTCATATGTGGCCTCTCCAACATTAAACCACCTGCATTGTCTGATGATTATTCCTTTAAGTGATTCACCATTTTAAGAGCACTAGGTTTGCGCAACTTCTGGTTTCTCTTTCTTAATCTCAAGGTTCATCTCATCTTTCTATTCAACGCCTTTGATAGTCTAGTCCAAATTTAGGTGCTGCCTGACTCAATCTTCCCCTAAATAACATTTTATTTATAGATCAGATAAGTTTATTACGGTCCCTTTTTTGGCCATAATTATTCAGTGTTTTTCCTAATGTGAAAATGGCCACCGAAATTCACTCTGCTACGTCTCTGTCAATCCAAAATTACTCAGCTTCCAAAATGACCTCAAATCCTTTTCTCCCATGGTCTGTCCCCAAACCGCTCTGCAATGTCACTGCCTAGAAATGCCTACAGCTTTGAAAGCATGATTTTGTACTGCAATGTATACATCTGTCATGGGCTTGCTTAAGATACTCTGTTCCCACAAGATTGTAAACCCCATCGGAGTGGAGACTTTAAAAATTCTCCATTATCTACTCTTCAACTGAGCATATACTAAGCACCCAGCATGTAACGGATGCGTGACAGCATGTATGCACCTGGGGAGTATTGTGCTAAGCGAAATAAGCCAGAGAGAGAAAGACAAATACTTGCACATGGAATCTAATGAACAAAACAAACAAACTCACTAACAAACAAGACAAAGAACCCTAACAAACAAAATAGAGACAGACTCATAGGTACAGAGGACAGACTGACAGCTGTCGCAGCGGGGGGAGTTTAGAAGCTAGGTGAAAAAGATGAATAGATTAAGCAGAAAAAAAAAAACCAACTCATGGAAACAGAAAACAATATGGTGATTACCAGAGGAAAAAAGGGTGGGAGGCGGTGAGTAAGGGAAGGTAGAAGGGCTTAAAGAGGGGATAAATGGTGATGGAAGGAGACTTGACTTGAGATGGTGAATATACGGTACAGTGTACAGATGATGTGTTATAGAATTGTGACGCCTGAAACCTATATAATTTTATTAACCAATGTCATGCCAATAAATTCAATAAAAATAAAAATAAATAAAAGTTTCTTAAAAAGTGGTTTCAGTGGCTTTTGGTAGTACATTTGGTAGTAAGTAATTAAACCCACACAACTATGTTACTATCAGGTGTTGTTATTTTATTAATACATTTACAGTTGAGGGAATGGACACTGGTTAAATAACTTCCCAAAAGTCACACGGATAGTAAATGATGGAGCTAAGTGCGAAATATAGAAAGCCTAGTTTGAAGGCTGCCTGCATAATCATTAACAATAATGCCCTATAATTAGAGCAAGTAAACAAAGTGAAAGGGACAAATGACCTTCTCCTTTCTTTTCCTACAATGGTGTGCAGCTAGGGCTTTTAAATGCTTTCTATTTAGATATAAAGAAATGAATTTAAGTGTTTGTTACACTGTGGTACTCTCTGCTACTCTAATATCTAGATCAGAAAGAAAAGGCTCTTCAGATGACACAGATGTCATTTAGGACAAGAAGTCCCCCTGACATGATTGTTGATAAATTTATGATAGTGGCCAAAACTGAGGTAGGACACAGACAGCTCCCGTGTTGTCTGTTGCTGGTATCACCTGCTTTAACACTTGAAGAATTCTCACACTCAGCCAAGAAATGTGTGGTGTGGGTCACAGCAATTCCTTCTGGGTGGTTCTTCTTAGGCAAATGTTTCAAGTAGACCCCTTATCTCCAATTTCAGGTTAAAATGGCACCAGATCTGCAAACAAAACAGTTCTTAGGATACTTCTTTGTGACTTTTGGTTCACAACTATGCCTATCCCATCAGACTATGAAGCTCCCAAGACTGAGTCTAGAACAGGTTCTTCTCCGTTCCTACAGCCTGGCAATATGCCTGACATGTAGTTGGCTCTCAGTTATTTTGCATGGAGTGAATAAATAGGGGGATGGATGTCAGTTACCCTAGAACCAGATAGTCTGTATAAAGGCAGAATGATGACTACTTTGGGTTCTTAAGTAAGAAAGGGCAAGACGAGATCACACACACACAGTCTGATGTTTGATTTGGTTCAACAAAATAAAATACATCCCACAGGCTGAAAGACAGGGGATACTGTGGCAGGGACAAAATGACCTCCCCCCCCAATAAATTTTTCTCCATTTCAGAAGTATTTACATTTTCAATTTATATTTACTTTGAGAAATTTAAAACAAGCATAATTATTGGTTTAAATATTTATAAACAGAGAGACATATTCATCATGTTTTAATTTTTTAAAGAACTTGGTTTATTAAAGCACACATACAAACAAAAAATTATAAAGTGGGGAAATACACACACATCTCTAGATTCCCAAGACAATAAAAGGCAGCCACGTGTTTCTCTGATGTTTCACATTTTGTCTCCAGGGCCATATGTGATGTGTTTCCCACGCTTACTGCACCTCTACTTAGTTATTTACAAGGTGTTTCTCTATCTGTAGGATATATATTTATATCTCCTCACGCCCATTTATTCATTTATTCATAAGTGCTTTGGATAACAAATTGGCAAGCATTTTTTTCCTCATTCATATAATGTGTGCATTGTGGTATGTAACCCCTTTGGAACAAGTTTTACAATGGCAGGTCCTCAAAGGTATAAACAAACATATATATGTAGATAGATAGTTTGTTCCATCTTTATATCACTTGAAGACATATAATAAGATTCACTTATCCAGTCACAAGAAAATTAGTGACCTGGATAAAAATTGTCTGGACAGCGAATAATTTTTTTTAATGAAAATATCCCTAAAAATACAATGTTACTTCCTACCTTCTAAAACAGATTACAATGAACATAATTAAATCTTTTGTTGGTAACTTCAGAGTGAAGATGGCTTGTTCTCCAATTTTACAGGACACCTGTGAACAAATTTACTCTTTCAGCAAATGTCTATTGATTGGCCATTACGGCCAATTGGCCATTATGTTCAATGGACAAATCTGTGCTATAAACACATAAAGAAAAAAATACTTGTTACCAATGTATCACAATTGAGCAAGTAATAGAGTTGTAGCTCTCTGGTTATTTATAATATGAGTGCAACAGGTCATGCATTAAAGGAAAAAAATTGAAGGAGGTGATATCTCACCACTTCACTTGGTCCTCAAAGTGTGTGTGTGTGTGTGTGTGTGTGTGTGTAAAAATCCAGTGGGTAGAAAAGGGGGTTAAGCTATTCCAGGTAGGAAAATCTGACAGGGTGACAAGAGGCAGAGAGAGCGAGGGGAATGATACTAAAAAGCAATGTGAATGAATAATGGTCAACATCACGACTTTGAAATAAGACCAACCTTATTCTGAGTCTCAATTGCCCCCACTTAACAACTTTAGACTTGAGTAGGTTTTACCTTTTCTGAGCCTATGTACTCATCTATAGTTGTTGTGAGCATTCAATAGGATAATGAATATGAAATATACAGCAAAGGTCCCAAACCATAATAAAGACTACTGGAAGTTATCTGGAAGTTCTTACTATTGATTTATTATTCGTGTTGTTATTATGAAGAATCGCCATATTAGAATTTCAAGGATGGGTCTCTCAAGGCAGCATCCCCAAGGCATGCTTCTCCATGCCGCACTCTGGCCCCAGTGAGAATTCTTTTCCACTCTCAGTGCGCATTACCCTGAACACTGCTGATTGTTCTGACCTCGATCAAATGTCCTCCTAACTCCCATTTTGTCTGAGCTCTACCTTCTAAACAATAAGGTAAAATGAGAAAAGAATCCTAGGTTAAATTAAAAATTAGCTTCCTTTTTCCTTTTTGCTTAATTCTTTCACACCCTAACAGCCCCCTTAGCTGTCATCCTGCTCTCCATCTACGAGCCTGTCTCAATTTTGCCTGTTAGTTCAGTTTGCTCATTAGATTTCACATATGAGTGACATCATATGATGCTTGTCTTTCTCTGACTGGCTTATTTCACTCAGCATAATGCTCTCCAGGTCCACCCACACTGTTGCAAAGGGTAAAATTGTCTTCTTTTTTTTTATGGGGAAGTACTATTCCATTGTGTAAAAGTCCCATAGTTGTTTTAGTCACTCATCTACTGATGGACGCTTGAGCTGCTTCAATATCTCGGCCATTGCAAATAATGTTGTAATGAACATAGGGACACTTACGTTCTTTGGAATTAGTGTTTTGGGTTTCTTCAGGTATATTCCCAGAAGTGGGATCACTGGGTCCATTTTAAATTTCTTTAGGTATCTCCACATTGCTTTCCACATTGGTTCTACCAGTCTGCATTCCCACCAACAGTGCAAAAGGGTTCCCCTTTCTCCACGTCCTCACCAGCACTTTTTGTTGGTTTTTGATGATAGCCATTCTGATAGGTGTGAAATGGTATCTCATTGTGGTTTTAGTGTGCATTTCTCTGATGATTAGTGACATTGAGCATCTTTTCATATTTCTTTTGGCCATCTGTATGTCCTCTTTGGAGAAGTGTCTATTCAGGTCCTTTGTCCATTTTTTAAATTGGGTTGTTTGGTTTTTTGGTGTTGAGTTTTGTAAGTTCTTTATAAATCTTGGATATTTTCTGCTTATCAGATGTATCGGCAAATATGTTCTCCCATTCTGTGGGTTGTCTTTTTATTTTGTTGATGTTTTCTTTGCTGTGCCAAAGAGCGTGGTGATTGCCAGGGGTAGAAGAGATAAAGGGACTAAATGGTAATGGAAAAATACCTCCCCCAAAAGAGCCTCCATTGAACTAGTATTCCCACCCTTGCAGAATATTTCCATGCATTTTAAAGGGTCTCTTACTAAAATGCTGTCTTAGACAAAGAATTCACTGAAATAGTCAGAATTTTAGATACAATGGCAGGCCTGAGGGAGAAATTTCCACAGACATTTCCGGACCCCTCTAATGAATCACACGTAGGTGGCATCTTCGACAACATGAAGAGCCACCTCTGCAGACAGCACTAGACTGGGATCTAGGTTTGCATTCCATGCATTTCCAGTTCTGTTGGTGGAAGATCTCATGGCAGAATCCAGTTTATTCTTAGCATGTGTGGGTCATGAGTTATTCAGCATGATGAGACATCTATTTGAATAATAAGGTTAAGGCAATTTTTAGGGCCAAGGTTACTAAAACTGTAAATCTTATTTGAAAGATGAAGCAGATGAAGCAGATGAAGCCATGAATACTCACAAGACGCCAGCAATAAATTCAAGAAATTTTTGTAACAGAGCTAGGGGGAAACTGAACTTGTTCCTCCAATCTGGGAAACTCCAAATCTCCCTGCACCTCAAGGCCTTGGAAGGCCCATTTGTTGCCAAATCATCCTTTGTAAATCAGTGGGTGTCCTATCTGCCAACATTTTCAAACAGCCTACATGTTTTCCGGGATCAGATAAATGAAGTTACAAGTATCCATAAATAAGAACTCCTTAATATGATTATGGGTCTTATTTCAGATGGAGGAAGGGATGCAGTGGAATGATCCTCAGGCTGGATAATTAAAATAATTCAGCTGCATGTTGCTTAATTTCAGGAGCCCCTAACCCCACAACTTCTCCAAAATAAGAGTGGGCAGCCAGAAACTGAGGCTGATTAATACTGTGTAGGGTGTGGCTGGCTGTAGGTGCTTTGATAAAAAATATGTTTGTGCTAAAGACGCTATTCATTATAAGCAACATAAGGGTGTGGTGTTTCGATGTTTCCATGTTTAGCAATTATAAGCTGAAACTATTAAGTGCTTTGAAAGCAAGCCAGGAAGCAGACAAGCTGAAAAGAAGGCTAGGCTGCACCTCTCTGTGTGGACATCCTTTTCTCTGCTCTTGAGTTATAGCAAAAATATCTTCAATCCCTCTTACCACTGATGCATTACCATGTTAACATGTGAATCCTAAGTAAAACTACATGCTCAATCTGATGACCTCTGCTTCAGATAGAAAGGAGTGGACATGAGGTAAAAAGAAGCAAACTGTTAACATGAGAAAAATTAAAGCTGTCCACAAACCTTCATTTTAGGAAGGTTGGTATTCAAAGTTTGGTTCCTGGTGTTGAAACAGATGGGTTTAGCAGAAATAATTCTTACTGTGCATTCCTTAAAAATTCACTATTTATTTGAAGGATTTATGTTCCTGGAGTACCAGTGAAATGCCTTTACTCTTCTTTTCCCATGTGCCTTTGAACAATTCAAACACTTTTGTGGTCTCTGCTATCACCCCAAGGTGAATTACTTCCATAGCCACATTTCCTCTCCCACCCGCTTCATCTCAGCAATATTTCTGCCTACTGGTTCTGCCAGCTGTGTCTCTCACATTAACCTCAAACTCAAGCTGGTTGAAATGATTCATCTCCTTATCCAATAACTCAGCAAAACTTCTGGGCTTCTAATTCTTCTCAAGGAAATCTCCATTTCTGTAGTCATAGAGATTCAGAATTGCAAAGTCACCTTTTCTCTCTCTCCCTCCCTTCCCCTTCTCTTTTCTCTCCAGCAGAGAAGTTTTTTGTTGTTGTTGTTTTTTTACCTCTTTGCACTGTTGACATTTTGGGCTTGAAAATTCTTTGTCCTGGGAAGGGCAGGTTAGAGTCACCCTGTGCATTTTACAGTGTTTGGCAGGATCCCTGACCTCTCCCTACCAGCTGCCCACTCCCCTGTTGTAACAACCAAAAATATCTCCAGGTGTTTTCAGATATTTCACAAGGTGGGGGAGGGCAAAATCTCTCCCTCTCCCCAGACAATTAGTTGCCCTACAGCCAACTAGTGCTATCTCTTCTCTTTTAGGTTCCTCCCATCAGCCCTTTCTACCTCCTTCCTGTGTCAGGCCCTCATGGGGATAATCAGAGTGTATGTGTCTTTTTAGAGAACTTTATAAAGATGTACTAGACAGACGACCAAGACCTGTCGAACGCAACAACCAACAACCAATACAGGGGAAAGAACATTTTAAAAAAGAAATCTAAGAATGGCAAGGACTAGCTAAAAAGCCATTATTTAATTATTCAGACATCTTGAAATGTGGGGTTCCGAACAAGCATATTGGGTTGCAGGGAAGAATGTAAGTACAGCATGTACAGTGCAGAGAACATGGGTTAGGAGGATATTAGGTAGACCAGGGTGTGAATATCTGACTCTGCAAACTTGATCTAAAGACTAGAACAATTAATTTTTATTCTTTCTGTACTGTACCTTTTATCAGAATGGAGTCCTGATCACCATAAATGTGAAGTACAGAGCCTACAGCTGGCGCTCAGTAGAGGTAAGTTAATAATAACGTGAATACTTCGTATTGGTGCTGTTACAACATGGACGATCTTACAACAGCTTTAAGATGAAACTAGGGGTGATACTCTGAAGGATCCATGATGAATCCCAATAAAATAAAAACAGCAGCACTAAGGAAGTATTCAACATTTCCTGGGAAAAAGGAGGGACAGGAGCTGACCTGCAGACAATGATAGACTCTCCTAAGTCCATATACCACATTCAAGTAATGGTAATAATGAAATAACTTCAAAATTGATCAAAAGTTTACTAGTATCCCATAGAGATGAACTGATACTGTATTAACCTTCTAATTTTAAAAGCAAGAATAAAATAATTACACTAGATCTTTGAGAATTGGCCTGAATTACCTTTCCAAATGCAACAAAGTCCAACGTCTTGAGAGAGGCATAAACCCCGAGGGGAGTGTGGCCTCACAGAAACCAAGAAGAAATGCTTCAAGTGTAAAGTAGTCAAAGGGTCATGTGAGGTTGAATGATCAAAAAAGAGAAGAATTAAAATTGCCCCTGGATTGAGAGTTGGGGAAGTCAGCAGTCAGAGCCAAAGCCATTGCTGGTTTACAAGTGCAATTTCAGTTGGAGGGCAATGGTGGGCACCAGACTTCAGCGCGCTGGAAGAATGGAAAGTGAAGTAGCGGTGACAAGTATACATGACATGCAAATGAATTTGGTAGTGACAGATAAAAGAGAGTTCAAAGGCAGTATGGAATTGAGGGAGGTTATCCCAAAACTTGAGAAAAACTCGGTCCTATTTAAATGCTAAAAGGAAGAAGCTTGTTGAAGTTAGAAGAGCAGACATGCCATCGAACGCAGTTCCTGACAAAGTAAAAGGATACGTACGTGATCTGCAGAAAGGCGGAGAGATTAGCTCAGATGACAGAATTAAGAAGGCAGATTTATCTTTCACGGTAGCAAGTGGGAAGGAGGAAAGGGTGGGACCCTGTGCACTGAGTCAGTCTCAGAAACCTGAAAGAGTTCTGATGACTTCCACTTTATTTGTGAAGAAGTGTGATCTCACCCACTCCTCCGATTCTCTTGTAAATTAGGTAGCAACCTTTCTCTTTTATACATTTTCCATTTGGAAGGAGAGCGTGAACCCACCCATTGCATACACGTACACACAGACACAAAGAAGATATACTCACAAAACAATTCCTAACCTGTGCTCTGACTCACTAGCGTTCTCTCCAAATGATAACGTTTATATTACAAATCAGTTCAGGATCCACTCAAATAACATCTGCTTTTAGAGTTGAAGGGTTGAAGTAAGTATCTGATGCAAATATTTAGAGCTTTTTCATCATAATACACAGTGGATTGGAAAACCAACTGCTAAGAACATGGCCATTACCGTACGTTTTGAAGGCGAAACAAAAGTCATTGATATTGTATCTTGGTGAAGCTGCTTTACCTGCCTTTGTGGCTGCCCAGGTGTTTCCCATGCCTGTGGCAGACTCAGGAGGCAGAAGAGCCTGCCAGACCTGTTGCAAAGTGCAGAACATGCCTCAGGGCCTCCATTCACAACCCAATTTGCCTTTGGTGACGGTGCCCAGTCTTAGCACCGCAAGGCTGACCTTTCCACACAGGTAAGTTCAGCAACAATCACTTGGCCGCAGCCATCAATTCTGCCTGGTGCCAGAAATTCTGCAGTCTCCTGGGCGGCGGCCACTTGGCAGCAGTTTTCAGGAGCTCTGTACTGGCACAGAAAAAAGGCTCTGTGCGTGTTCGCGTGTGTGTGTCTTCTCTGCAGTTAACCTGGGATGCTTGCTGAAAGGAGAAAAGAGGTTAAAATAGGAAAAGCTCCTCCCTTCTTTCTTTCCAGCCATCACCATACGCTAGCTATGCCCTGACTTCTATCCAGTTTCTAATAACAGAGGAAAAGGAGGAGGGGAGAAAGAAAAGGAAGAAAGGGGAGAAAAATGCAAAAGCTGAGAGGCAAGGAAAGGCAGAAACTGAGTCAAAATATCATTCTGGAATGTGCCTTTGGGTGGTATATCATTTCATCTCTCCTGCCTCTACACCCTTCCTTTTCAAACTTTGGACTCACCGAAGTGGTTACAAAGAAACCTCTTCGTGTTAAAACTCTCAAACATTCCCTATTTATAATATTTGCATTTCTACAATAAATTTCCCTGTATCAATGGAACAGCAAGGCACTTGTTAAAGTATTCTTTTTTTATTCAGGTCAACACAGCACAAAGATAATTCCTTGGTTAATATTTACAGTGAGACAGATAACTGGAGAACTCAGCCTAAAAATACTCCTTTGACAGGTGATCAAAATTTCACTTTACATTGAGCTGGCAAAGAAAGAGGCAAATGCAGCAGTCAAAAGCATCTCCTTCCTAACGATGCTCCTCTCAATAATTTCCAAATGTGGTTCTATAAATAATATATCCACTCTACTAAATTGAGATGATTTTCTTTGTGAAAGCAAGCTGTTCTTTTTTTCTTCATTGTGCAACTATGTCTAGAACTGATTTCAAAAGGGAAGCAAAGCAGCATCCCCGTCCCAGCCCAACGGTGGAGGGCCCCTTGTCTAACCCGAGCTGGAAGAAAACTAGAGGTAACCTCTAATGATGCCATTAGTGGAATATCTGGCACAGAGTAAATGGCCACTAACTGTTCACTATTTTCATCCAATTGGGAGAACATTCAACTAGTACTAACAAAACCAAAGGCTTGTGTATGTACATGGGGGGAAAAAAGTAGAGGAACAAAGGAAAAGCCAATGGTTATTGATAAGTAATGAATGATTTTTTAAAGACATCAATGCAGTGGTGAAAATTGAATCCAAATTCCAAGGCAGTAGTGAGCAGTAAACAGTAAACCTGAGCTATAATGGAGGCAAGGGCAGACTTGTGGTACAAAGATGAAAAAAGTGGCGTATTACAATAAATGATTCATATCAGGGCACGGAGTCTATCGGGTGACCAAATGATTACCCATCAGAATACAACACATATTCTTCAATCAACTCACCTCTATATTTCAATAAACACCTGCCTCTATATGCATACATAGTACATGTGCATTATTTATTTATTATATGCAGACACATTTGGTAGAGAGATGAAAGCTTGAACCTCCAAACCGAGTAAACCATTATATGAAGTCTCAAAAAGCATGTGTTTTTATTGCAATCGTTTGTTTTCTTTACTCTGCCAAGGTCAACTCAAAGACAGATTGCTATTTTGGGGAATACCACTCCTCTTTCAAAGTCACAAAGGTGGAAGATGAATGTTCTATTCCCAAGTGGCCATCACTTCAGCTCAATATTTTACAACTTGTTAAATAGCCTTCTATGTTCAATTATTTGAATGAGCTGCTGCTGAGCCAGGGTTCCTCGGGACAACTTCTGGCCAGAACCCAAGTCCTTAGAGTTGACAACCTGTCTTGCTACTCAGCGCTCACCAAAGTTCACGATGATGCTCTGAGAATTGTTCAAGAAGCTGTGTGTAATTCAGGCAATGTGTCCCTCATCTCTCCATTGGCCTTGTTGATTCTTTTTCACGTCAGTCTTCCACCACATATTACAGCTGCCTTTTTCTTTTTAAAATTTCCCCACTTAAAAGATCGCCAGATTTCAATGATCTGCGGTGAATTTCCAGGCCATTCTGGTATCTGTTCATGTTTGCCTGGCATCCCACAAGAATATTCTTCCCATGCTTATGTATTTCCTCATCTATAATTTTGTTAACCTTCAACTTGACTTTATTTTCTTCTTTTCATAACTATAATGTCATCTATCTAAACTTCTCTCTATAGGGTGGGGAGTGAAGTTATTGTGTGCATAAGATTTATTTTTTAATTAGAGTGTTTTTATTATGAAAATGGTTTAAAACATTACAAGAAATGAAAATAGATCACCCCCAAACATACAATGATGTGTGTTTCCTTTAAGTTTGTTTTCTTGTGCAAATTGTTTCTACTTAGTTAAACTCTGATTCAAATCTTTTTTAAACAAACATACATACACATAATAAACATATAAATAATTATAATAATATATGTAGTTTTCTATAATTTTTTCACTTAACATCATGACATAAGCATTTTTTCATGCTGATAAATAGACACCAGAAGTATGACTTTAATAACTATGTAATATGTTATAATAGAAACTACTTTATTGCTGGACATTTAATTTATTTCTAATTATTTACTAATATAAAAAATGGTTCTATGCATATATTAGTAGATATAACTTTCCTTCCTACATTCTGGAATATTTTCCTAAGACAACATCCCAGCAATAGAGTAAGTTGGTAGGGAACACATATTTCCAAACTTCTCTCCAAAAGTTGTACCATTTTGCTACCATTAGCTGAAGATATTAGTTTTGTTATATCCTCATGAGCACAGAATATATTAATTTCTAATGCTAATTTAATATAGTAACATTATACTCCAAATTTTTGGAGCTGAATTTATCAATAAAATGTAATGTCAAACTTGTTCCATGTTAATGTCTTCACTTTACAAATTCATGTTCAGAATGTTTACCTTAACTGAATAAAGTAGTAACAGCAAAGAAAAGGTATAAGGCCAAATAAAGTGTTGCTACTTTATTAAAATTTACGAACTTGCTTCTCTCATTTTTCTATAGAGCAGGGACCTTGTTACTCCTAAGTTCTCTTCTATCTGACTATTTATTATCAGGTGCAAAGCTCCATTAGATCACCATTTCACATTTAAATAACCCGGCTAGTTAAAGCTTCATCAGTTAGAGATGATCAATGTGGCATGTGCAGTAGACAGACACTATAAAATCCAATACACCCCAAGTCTGCCATAATGTTTATTACATGAAGCATCTCAAGAGACGGACCTGATCTTTTCATTGTTCTCCATAAATTTAAAGATGATTAAATCACACAAATGTGATCTTTTAAATTGTGGCTATTTATTAAATGGCTCCAGTGGTCACTCACATGCTAACCACGTGGTCAGTACTCAGAGGAACCAACCCTCAATGGCCTTCACGCTGCATTTATAATTTCACAGCAGTGTCTGAATCAATATATGCAAATCCACTTCCTGTAACTCCCATGTGTCTTCCCACTGTGACAATGAGGGAAATGCGGCTTGGTGATTTAACAAAAATATGTTGGGAAGTTACCTTGAAAGTGACTGAAATGCTATATAAATCTATAACGCACACTAACAGATTTGTTGAATTTTTTGCATTGTGTCACGTGTTTCAGGAAAGAAGTCAAAGTCCTATTTTGCTGGTGGTGTTGACACATTTTTAAGAACATGGTGGTGATATTTACTGGCTCAGCAAAGAGTCAAGGTTTGTCTGAATTATGAAAGGTACAAGTAATTGACAAAGTTATGATTATAGGTCAAAGGCTGTCTCAGCATGAAAAATAAAAGACCCAAAGAACACATGAGCCCTGTTTTGTGCAAGAGAGAATATGAAAAAGCATTTCTTATCAGCTTTTCATAGATATTTTTCTTTTTGTGACTAATATTATACTTCTTACTGCTACTTAACAACCAACAAGTTTAGTCAAACTTTTTATGTATTTTTACGAATTGATCTATTGTGATCAAATTGAGAACTTGGCAAAATAGCAAATCTGTGAATGATAAACAAGGATAGACTTCTAAGTGATAGTTAACTCCAGTTAGCTATGAAATCTTCATGTGAAATGAGTGCATCTAGACCTTATGGGTCCCTGTGCAATGAGATACAAGATGCCATGCTTGTGACCAGGGATACCGCTGCATTCTTTGTATGGCTATTTCTCCAGAGGACATTTTTAACTGTGTTTATTTTCTGGCCAGATTCCTAAGTACAGTGATGGAGTTTCTCTGAAGAGTGTGGAGCCAAAGACAAGATTGTCACAAAACCAGAATGCCCTGTGTCATTCATCATAGGTGGTGTTTTCCTCTGGGTTCCATAGAAATGCAAAGGTTCTAAGAAGCTTAAAAACCTATTAATTTCCTTGCTTCTAGACATGATCCTACTTAAACCATTCTAGAAAGATTTATCTTATTCTCCAGGGGAGGGAATTTTGCACTGTATTTAGGAAAATACGACCCTCCTATGGTTAACAACATGGATTCACAAGGCTGCTCTGGGGTTATGAAACCCCTGACATTTCTCAAAGTTGGCTCATTCTAAGAAAACAATTTGAATTAATTCATGGGCATTGCCACTTTGAAGCACCAACGCAACATCAGCATTTGAATAAAGCTACAATCCTCTAAGATTCCTGAAATTTCTAGAAAGAAATAAACACTTTGGAACTTATTAATCTCTTGATGCCTTTCAAGTCTTCAGTGTAGCCACTATATTAGCAGTAATCACAATCTCAGCCAAGCATTGCTCCACTTTTCATGAAAGACTGATGTCGTTTTCTTTTTAGTCCTTGGAAAGGATATGAGTTCCCGACAACACGTAATACCTATTCAATAGTTCCCTTCATCACCTAGTCTGATATCAGACGTTCTTCCAAGCCCTCACCCCTTCCACTGGACTCTGTGTTACTCTTCCACAGAGAAGAAGTTGCCACAGAAAGGCATAAATAAAATTCTTATTCCCAACTCAGCTGATACCTCCATTCTGACCCTGTCTTAGAGGTGTGATTTGTTTTGCAGTGAGTGATTGGTCCAAGACAAGCTCAGCAGGAGGGCAAATACAGAAAACAATGCCACTGGCTTCTGTTGGCCAATTAGTTTCTGCAGCAAAGCCATTTTCCAAGGCTTTAAAGCACTCAGTGCATTTTCCCAAATGGACTAGCGTATGAAATGAGAAGGTGTGAAATCACTAACCTTGTGGAGTGTTGGGTCAGTCAATAGCATTCCTTGGTGGTCAGGAAAGAGGAATACCCCAAAAGAGCTCCTTTTCCTGGTAAAAGGACTTAGTTATCATACACACATTTATTATATTCTCAATGTTAGCAATAGAGCCACGGATATCCCCAATTAAAGAGCTGTAAACTGAAACTCAAAGAGAGAGTAGCTCATTATCCCAAAGAAAGCCATCCAAAGGAACACATGGATCATGGTTTTTTATTTTGCAACTCACTACATTATTTTCCTTCCCATATGGCTGACTTGGTTGCTAGCCAAATGAAGCAGGGTCTTTTACCTAAAAAACAGCATTTTTCAATTAGCCAAATACATAAGAGAGAAGAGATTCTTTTGAGAAGTCAAGGACTGATCTCTCCTAGAGGCAAGCTACTGGGTTTGATGGACCAGAGGCCAAGTGCGTAATGACAAATTCCAGGTTTTTATGCTTTGGTTCCTTGAGTGCCTGAAATCATGTGGAATGAGATTCCTTTCTGAGACACTGCAGTGATGACAGAGAGAGCAGAAGTGTTCAAACTCACATGATTTTAAGGAATGAAATGTATAGGGAGCTTTGGGGAGGACAATAGTAAAAGAAAAAAAGAAAAGGAATGCAAGATCTGTCAGAAAAATTCCTCAATGTCTTCCATAAAGTTTGCCTTCTAAGAAAAAACAGTCTTAGGTTGGAAAAGAGCAACTGGCATGTAGCAACAATAAAGGAAAACTATAAATAAAATAAACTAAAATGAAGGGGAAATTTCAGAGAAATGAAGAAAACAAGGTTTGAAGAAAGTTTAGGAGTTTCCAAGTAGACCAACCTGGTGGCACTAGCTCTCTCAGTTTTCTGTTTGTGGATTTTGGACAAATCTCTTAATTTTCATCAGTCTCCTTTTGCCCAGTGTGAAAATCAGGTTATTTAAGGATACAGAGTGAGTTAAATTTTGATCATTGTTTAGCACAGTGCTTACCATATTGTGGCTAACAAATGTTCAGTTCTCTGATAGGAATCTAATCTATAATCTCATTTAATAAAACATCATTTCTGTTATACACATTGTCCTTTGAAGTATGTAGCTAAAACTTAACAATGCACAAAGAAAGATAAGATAGTATTAAAATAATTTGGAGATTCACTATATTAATTCCAGTTTCTAGTTTTTGCTCTACATGCCTTGAAACATGGGGTATGTGTTTATTTTAAATAAGTAAACATCTTTGGATACAATTCTGGATATCTCATTAACACAATATATTCTTTTCTTATATTACTGTAGCTACATGAATGTACCTACCTCAAAGGGATTCTGTTAAAAGTGTTTAATTTGTTCATTTACGAACTCAGGGGTAACATACATGAGAGCACTTGGAATTAACCAGACCTTGGTTCAAAAACATTTGGCCAGGGGACTTTGAGTCAACTGTTACTAGATTACTCAATATTTTTTTCAGAATAACACATACAAAAATACTTATTATTATGTAAAATCTACTGAGCTAAATGTTTTCTCAAAAAAATTTTAACATTTTATGATATGAAATACCCATATTAGTGCACCGAATACAGCTGATGGGTCCCCGTTTTACCACCTACAGCGTGACGTTATTCAAAGAACGAACTGTCTGCTGTTGCAGTGAAAATCTAAGATTCTGAATCATTTCCATAAGCAGGATATGAAGCAGCAGCAGTGCTTGAAAATGAAAAGTCAGCACCATGAAGAGTGTGGTTACTCTTGAAGGGAATCTCAGTAATTCAGCCTGCTTAGTAACTCAGCAGTATGGGGACCCTTCTGGTCCCCAAGGATCCATCCAAGAACCTATGGTCTTCATTACTCTTAGAACTGTTAAACTAATAAACTGTAGTTACTGTTCACAAAGACATAGCTGGTATATTAACACGAATCATTTATCCGTATCAGATATTTAAGACAGTATTTTGTAACAGGAAATTTTTATAAAAATATTAAGTGGTCTTACTATTCTTTCATAGTCTTCTATGACCATTCAATACGTCTCGTGCAAATGATATCAGAGCTCAGTTCCATCTGCTGACAAACCTGCCCACACAGCTCCCCTAGCAGTTGCTCCTGTCTACTGATGTCATAGTTCCAGGGCAACTCACCAGACGTCCACTGGCCAAGAGCGTATTCAAACAGAGAGAGGAGGCCTACTTTCCCGACCCTCCCGTTGACGCAGACAATAACCATACAATGCTATATGTAACAATGACATAAGAAAACAGTGAAAAATAGAAAAAGGAGAAGTGTCGAAGGGCTGTGGAATGATATGGTGATGAGCTTCCTAGACTTTCTTTTCCCCTTACACATTCCATATTTGGAACTGAAGAAGCTGACATCTCAGAAATGCCAACAAGTGCAAAAAAAATAAAAAAATTAAAGCCTACTCTCCCCAACCAAAGAACCAGGAAGAGGCCTCCTAGAAAGAACACAAAAATTTTAAACAATGATTTCTCTACTTTTGCCAAACACCACAGGGGAAAAAAACAAAACAAAACTGTGGCCACATCCTTCCCCAAGCCAGCAAAGGCCTCGCAGAAAGTCTAGACTCCCACCTGGCCTGAGAGCAGGAACAAACACTGCCCCTTTTCTACCGGGCTGGTGTCAGAAAAAGACTAGTAGAATCAAGGCTTTCGATACCACTTGTATTGAAAGTGGGGCCATTGTTTCCCACAGTGGCGTCCATGGAAACTATGTAGTGAGCAATGAAGTATTCTGACCTCTCCCTGCTAGGGAGTTATCACGGAGATCTAGCGTAGAGCTGGTACTCCCAGTCTCTTTCACCAGCATCCGGGATGCATTCCCTCCCTGCTCAAGGCCTACGGGGAACCTGGGCTTCTACCTTCACATAGCAGGAAAGAGGTTGTATTTCTTCCCCCTTCCCCTGCTGGAGCAGTGTCAAAATAAGCTAGTTAAAATGGAAGACTTAAATAACATTGACAGGTCTTATAACATAATGTCCAAAATGTCTAGATTTCAACCAAATATCACACATCATATCTATAACCAGAAGATCTCAAATGGAATGAAAAAAGATAATCAATAGATGCCAACACTGAGATGACAGGAATGTTAGAATTATCTTAGAAATATTTTTAAAGAAGCCATCCTGAACAGGGTTCAATGTGCAATTATGAATATACTCAAAAGAAATAAGAAATAGAAAATCCCAGCAAAGAAATAGTTAATACAAATTAAGACCAAATGGAAGCTTAAAAACTGAAAAATACAAGAACCAGAATCACAAACTGAATAGACGAATTCAGAATCACAATGAAAGAGATGGAGAAAATAATCATTTCATTGGAAGATAGAAAATCAGAAATGATCCCATCTGAAAAATAGGGGCAAATAGACTGAAACAATTAACAGAATCTCAAGGAACTGTAGAACAAAAATTTAACATTCATGTCATCAGAGTTCCCAAAGAAAAGAAAAAAGAGGGTGAGGTTTAAAAAGTACTCAAAGAAATAGTGGCTGAAAGCTCCCAAAATTTTGCAAAAGACATAAATCCACAGATGGAAGAAGTTAAGTGAATCTTTAAAAGGACAAATCCAAATAAATCCATATCAGGGTGGTATATCAGAGTCAAGTTTATTACAACTAAAAACAAAGAATAAATCTTAAAAGTGGTGAGGAATATCTTACCAATAATGGGGCTGGGGGTTCTATAACAGCAAATTTCACATTAGAAACCATGGAGACCAAAAGGAAGTCACCCAAAGATTTTCAAATGCTTAAGTAAAAGAACTGCCATCTCAGAATTCTATACCCAATGAAATAGCTACTCTTGATAATAGCTTTTTTAAATAAAACATGTAACTTTATTAAAACCTAGCAATTATACTTCCTAGCACTTACCTCAAAGAAATGAAAATGCTCATAAAAACCTATATGCAAATGTCACAGCAGCTTTATGTGTAACAGCCAACAAACAGAAACATCCCAGATATGCCTCGTTTGGGGAACAAGTGGACAAATGCAGCGCATCCATATCATGCGGCACAACACGGCAATAGGAAGGAACTAATTATTGAGGCACGCAAGAACCCGGTTCTATCTTCTGCACGGGGTGCTGAGTCGAAACGACCAATCTCAAAAGGTTATGGATCCTACGATTCAATTTATGTCATTTATGATATAAGAAAATTACCTATATGGACAAGGAATTACTGGTTGCCAGGAGTTCAGAAGATGGGGGGGCTGGGGGTTACGAGAGGGCAGCATGAAAGACCTTCATGGCGATAGAGATGTTCCGTATCATCACCATGTCCACATCAGCATCTTGATTGTGATCATGTCCTATGGTTTTGCAAGATGTGACCATTGGGGAAAATGACATAAAGAATACAGAGTGCCACTGAATTACCTCTTATAACTACATGTGAATCACCTTAAAATAGTTCAATTTTAAAAAATAAGTCTGATGGGACAAGGCTCTTTCATTCTGCCCCAAATGACTTTTCTTGGCTTTTTCTCCTACACGTCATAGTCAGCAGCTCCGTGACATTGCACCCAGGGGCTTGGCAGACAGCAGCTGTGGCCAAGTGCAAGTTAGAGCAGGAGGAAAAAGTAAGCAGGAGCCAAGTGATAACTACAGCTGACAGACTGTTTTATGGGGTCTAGGAGCCAAACCTTCGGGACTCCCCAAAATAACTGGCAAACACTCTGATCATGGACTCTTTGTACTGGTAAGGGCTCGCTTGTTTATTTAAAGTAATTGTGACGTTACTTCAAAACCATGGGACAGTAAGAATGGAAACATGTACGTTCTAATTATCCGTGTGACTTTGGCCGACAGATTCATTTAGTGCTATTCCATTAACCTAGTTAAGTAAATAAAATTCTTCAAATTGACCATTTCCCAGAACAGGGCAATATTATAATTTCTCCAAGGTGAAGATGAACAATTATTATCCTTACAAGCCTTCACCAATTCTCTAGGTGTAGTAGAAAGCCAGGTACTGTACAAAAGAAGTAAAGAAAGGGAGTTGCTGCCTCTGAGAATTTACAACCAAACCAGAAAACATGTAAATGAAGAGATGCAGGAGAGAAGCAGCTAATGCCGAAACGCTGAACTGTGTCTTACGTGCACAAGTCACTGCCACCACCACCAATGACCCAGGAAACTATACTCGTCACCTCTCCATGTCAATCTCGGGCTGAGTTCCTTCCATTCCTGCATGAGCCACCTGGGCCTCACACCCACCTGGACTGCATACCTGAAGCAGTGGTGAGGAGGAGTCACTTGTCCACCTGATGATGATTTACTAAGGGCTTACTGTGTCATATTCCATGGTAATTATTGGGGTCATAAAAAAGAATGAAATAGGGCCTTGCCTCCCAAGGCTTGTTGGGGAGCATACACGTCAACAAATAACACATCACAGTGACTAGTGCGATTGCACATGTCTGGGCAGGGTTGAGCAGAGGCGTAAAAAGGAGGGAGTGAGGAGCACCCAACTGATGGACATTATCACCTGTATCGATGCCATTCTCTTTCCTTGAAGTAATGAGGCAAATTGGAGCTGTCACCGGTGTGACATCAGGGTCCCTGCCTATTTCCCAGGAAGTGATGAAATCCAAATGTACGAACTGTAAGGGGCTGATATACGCCTAATTGCCACAAATTTAGCTGTAATGTTACACGAGCCCAATGGCTTTTGTGAACTTCACTTCCCTCATATGCAAAACAAGAGAGTGGATTGGCTCTAAAACAGCAGTCCCCAACTTTGGCACCACAGGCTGGTTTCATGGAAGGTGGGGGGGCCAGGTGAGCTTCACTCACCCCATTGTGGATTGGGAATGGGGGAGGGAAGGGGAGACAGGAGGCAGAGCTCAGGCAAGCTTTGCTTGCAGCCTGGTTCTTAACAGGCTGCGACCGATGAGTGGTACCGGTCCATGGCCCAAGGGTTGGGGACCCCTGCTCTAAAAGACCATCCCAGCTTGAAGTTATTGCTTAATTACTACCTAGTATTTCTATAAGACAATTCAAACAAGCTCAGCTCCTCCACTTTTTAGGGAGATGAACTTAGGCAAGTCACTATCTCTCCATGCCTCAGTTTCCTCATCTGTAAAGTGGGTAAATAATATAACATCTCATAGAACTGTCAAGAAGATTCAATGAGTTCATGTCTGTAAAGTGCTTAGAAGAGTATTTGGCACATACTAAGTGGTGTATAAATACTGCCTATACGCCCTGGCTGGTGTAGCTCAGTGGATTGAGCATGAGCTGTGAATCCAAGGGTCGAGGTTCAATTCCCAGTCAGGGCACATGCTTGGGTTGTGGGCCAGGTCCCCATTGGGGGCCATGTGAGAGGCAACCCCACATTGATGTTCCTCTCCCTCTTTTTCTCCTTCCCTTCCCCTCTTTCTAAAAATAAAGAAATAAAATATTTTTAAAAAAATACTGCCTATACTATTATTGTCTTTATTATTTTAGATTTCCAGTGATATTTAAGCATTTCATTTAAAGCATCGAGAAACTTGATTGTAAATGTACAGACTGTTCCCATAGTCTTCCCAAGAGTCACTGAGTCACCATCAGGAACTCATAAACTAATAAATCAAGGAGTCACATTCTGCTAAAAGGCATACTGCTGAAAAATGAAGCAGGTTCTTTGGGCAATGCTATAACTTAGAGGATGTTGCTATAATATCTAATATCAATATACAAAATAATTCCCTCCTGACTATAATAAAAATAAGTAAATACATACTCCAAAAGCTGCCGAACACTCAGAAGGACCTGAGCACCGAGTTTAGGGCCCACTAGATCCTCTCTGGTCCAGCTGCACAGGCCCTTGGTTCCGTCAGTCTCGCGTGGGGCCTGACTATCCCACATTTGCACGAGCTTCAGGTGCCGCCAGTGCTGCTGGTCCGCGAACAATACCTTGAGTAGCAAGACACTAAGCTAAGACAATCAGAAACAGACCACAAAATAACTCCAATGATTGACTTAGTTGTGCCAAAGTTCTGTTAATTGACCAAATCTGGAAAATGTCTTACTTACCACATTGTTCAATCACAGTCAGGTCTATAAAGTATTTCAGAACTTAGAGGGAACTGTGACATAAGTACATATATAAACATAAGAGGTTCCACATTGGCAAACATGCTGCTTATGATTTAATTTACATAAAAATTTCACAGTTAGACTTGAGCTGACATAGTCTTCACAAGTGGGTGAGCATGATGGGGGAGACATCCTCTGCCTTTAATTTGGACAACCGTGGGAAGGCCTTTATTTAAAGACATACTACAGTCTTTGTGAAAATGGTATTTCAACATCAGCACAGTATTAAAAAGTGATTGTGGAATAGTCCCTGCTTTTTAAAATTTTAGTAGGGCTTGTGTTTTCCTACGAAAGAGTCTTAATAGTTAGTTGAACAGTGTCTTAAGGTTTAAGGTTAAAATTATACGTATCTGGTCAAAAAAAAGTGGCCTCATCCCCAGCCGCCGGAACATACAGGGTCCAGCAGAAGTAATGCCTGCTTCAGTTTAGTGGGTAGGGAAGTAATATGGGTATAATAACTTATAGTTTTAATTTGAACATTTCACCTAAAACGTCATATGGTGTGCTTGAGTGTGACATTGTTATGTTACAGAATGACATGCTTATGATTTTGTAAGAAAAGATTTTATAATAAAACAGGGGCATTACTTGTGCTGGACCCTGTAGTATGGCGAGGCCTACTTTTTGGGTGGACTTGAAACCAGAATTAAAAGCCTTTTCTGAAAGGAAATTAAAATAGAATTTTGTTGAAGGGAAGGCATACCGTAATGGTACAAAGGAGGGCTTAGGAGGACATGAACAGCAAACTATCTTGACAACCAGCGAGTAGAGAAAGACCAAACAGTTCATTGCTTGCTACAACAGATGCAGCAAAGTTACTGCTCCTGGAGCTGCTGAGTACTTGCCACGCTTGAATAAACCCCGCTCCAAACCTTGGAAGATGTATGACTTTGGGATTTCAGAGCTTTCCAAAAATACACGAAATGCAGAAACACTTCCCTCCTGTGCCAAAACACGTCGGCCCTTTGTTTACATTACATTTTCCCTTTCTATATGTTGGAAATAATAAGACCCCTCATAGCATTGATAAGACGGAACATAGGGTAAGGCAAGTGGGAGGCAGCTCAGTCAGTTCTGTCTTGAAATCTTCTTTCACACCTCGCTCTGAAATGTAAATATGGACCAGGGCCAGCTTTCCCAGCCCAATGACTTTGGCTGAGGGCAGTTGGTATGGAAGTCATTTCCCTTCTAGGTGCAGTAGCTGCTTTCCACAGACTCAACAAAGACACGAAATATCATTAACATCTGATTCTGAGAAGGTTGACAACCACTTCTTTGTTTCACCCAGCAGTCTGGGGAGGGCTGCTGCATATTACTCTATCATGAGCAAAATTATACCTATTAGGCTCTGATATGAGTATTGGAATATTTCTGCCGTTTGTGCACAGCACTGGAGCTTGAATATGCCTATTGTTTTCACAGTATCCATTACATATTTTAAATGGCATGGAATGATCATATATGTAAACATTACTTCAGCTGAGGCTGAGTGATGCTTGGCAAAGCAAGAGAGGCTGTCTGACCTCCTTGGGCCTTGGTTTCAAGGAAAGAGGTGCCAAAGGACTTTGGGGGGGATGGCTGATGGTTACAGAAAGGAGAGAGATGGATCGACCAATGGGCGCGGCTGCATTAAACAAGCCCGGATCCCTGCCTTTGACACAGACAAAAAGCTGCAGGCCTCAAACCAGCTTCTCTATTTTGTGGCACACAGAAAGAGGATGAAAGGCTTGCCTAAGGGTCTGAAACAGCAAGAGGGAAAAGTCTGGAAGAAAGGGGAGAAAGCTTACTGGTTACAGCTTCAAGATTCATGAATAAGAAAGGCAGGGGGAAAATGCCTCCAAATTTAAAAGCACTTCTAAAATAGCCATTAATAATCACATTCTCTAAGATAAAAGCAAGAATCCTAAGCTGGTTTTTTTTAAGCACTGATGTTTTTCTTCCAGTCTTCAGAATAGGAAATGGAATTAGCCTAAAAACATGAAATCAGCTGATTAAGAACTCTCGAAACTTCCCAGGCTCCTGAGCCACTCTGGATGGCTGCACGCTTCTCTGTGCAGCAAACGTCGTGAGCTCACAGGATGTCGATGCTTGGAGCAACCTGTGATCTTACTCATGTACAGAGCTGAATGCGAGCCTTTGCCTGACATCTAAGTCCTTAAGTCCTGAGGTCCTGGACTTCTGTTAGAATGTTCATTGATATTTTTCTGAGAGACACCCTCAAAATCATCCTTCCATTTTACTCACCATTAGTCTATATTTAGAGTGCATTTTCTGCCTTTTTAAATTAGACTTGGATTTCCCTGATAGCCAGGGACATCAACACAGGGGCGAAGGAGTAAGTCATTATTTGAAGACTTTGGATCAGGCTGCTAGGCCAAATATACCCCAAAATGTTTATTGTGCTAAATAATTCTGTTTCCTTGATAGATGGCTCACACTCACTTTTAGCCTGAAAACCTGGCCTCAGGCAACCCTACAATAACAAACTAATGGCTGTTTACTGCTTCAAAAAGAAGGAAAATTGCTTCTTTAACTCTTCTTAAGTTATTCTACAGCAAATCAAGTCAGCAGACAGGTTTTTTAGCACCTACCCTATAGAAGAAGTCAGTGTGCTAATAAAAAAATGAGTGTCTTATCCCCCCCGCCCCCTAGATTTTGAGCTTCTTGCCAGCAAAACAAAGTCAAAGTGCAACAAAAGATTTAATCAAGGAGCAAAAATCAGATCAAAACAAGAAGAGACTCCTTGGCAAGTGAGTGATAACAGACAATAGATGCCCCTGGATATCAAGGCAGAAGTGATCCCCTCAAGGGGTCCTGGGACTTTATCAGGAACGTGAGATTTGCCCTCCAATGAACTCATTGCTACTTCTCAGAATTAAAAGATTAGCAAAAGGTGGTAATGTTTTCCAGAACAATATTTTAAGTAGCTTTCTATTGCATCTGCCTGGCTTTTTCCTTGGCGAAGATTTTTATTTAAATACCCACTTTGCTTGTCAGTAGGCTGTCTCTTTTTAAAAACATGAGACGTCTTAACGATCGATCAATCCAGTGACACTGAAAAAGATAAACTACAACACTAGCCATTTGGGGAGGCTCAGCTGCGCTTCTCCTGCCTATTACATTGAAATGAGATGGAGACAAGCTGTGCTCGCTGCAACCAAATACACCCCCCCACCCCCATGCACATCGGCACCACCAGGCTCCAGGCTCCAGACACTCCAATGGTTTTTTCTCTATGGAACTACATGCTCACTTACCCCCGTTCGTGTGTACCCACACACACACTGCACAATCTTGCTCAAGAAATATTGTAGCTGTAGCGGTTAAGTATAAATAGGTTAAGTTTTCTTTTTGAGCAATGGAAGAGTTTCTGTTTCTCTTCTTTGTTAATGCAAACATTATTGAGCATATGTGAGAATCCAATGTGTAAGCACCATACTTTCCAATGAGGTATGATTTTATTAGTCCCAAATAAAGGGTTACTGCGCAGTAACACTACAATTAGCTCACACCACCCAAAGGACAATGGTGGCAGTGTTTCCCAAGAACTGATGAGGATTCCAGGTGTTTTGAACTCCGGTGATTATTCTCACAACTCAGGCAACTAGTCAAGTAGCTGTTTTAAGTCCCAAGTGTAAAGGACTTGTTTGTAATGTCCAAAGCAGGGCAATATCTAGATTATTTGGAAAAAGTTTTGCAAAGGGAAGGGCTGCAATTTATTAACTCTTAACAGGTGTGAAACAGAACCATTTAAAATCACCAATTTGTTATTCAACCCAACATGCCTTCAACTGAAAAGACTGTATAAAAATCTACTGCAATTCAGAGAAAATAACCCAAGGAGTTTGTAAATCTTCACTAGTTCTTAAGCAATCTAGTCACATTTAGTAGTTCATAATACTGACTGATCTCTTTTCCATGAAATGAAATCTGAGCTAAATTCCATTAACACCTCTTCCCTAAGTTGACATTTCTCCTGCCCCTGGGCTCTCCCCTCCTCAGGAGCTCTTTCTCTAACCTCAGGTGGGAGGAGCACAACCTCGGGGCAAAGATGCTACAAGATTCGACTTGGAACGGGCTTCTTGCCCAGCTTTATCCCTGATAAATAAAGTGCTTTCAAGAGTCCAGTTAATTGATTTCTTTGTCACTGTGGATTAAAGTGTCAGTTAGACCCCTTGCTATGCTAACACAGGTCTCCATACTTCTCTGAAAAGTATTGTTTCTCCTCTCATCAACATTTCCCCCATTCATCTTGGAATCTCCACATGTCAGAATGAGCTGTCTTAGATATCATCTCTTGCACTTGGGAAACCAAACTGGACTTGCCTCAACCTCCATCACCAGCTCAAGCCTATAATAAAATGCACAGATTCACAAGGTCAAGCAGTACCAAAAGTGTAAACTCAACCCAGCACTGGCCTGTGCAATTAGTATAAGAAAAGAGCAATAATTAAAGATAAAGATAGCTTGTAATGCTTTAAACTGACTAAAGAGGGAAAGCATGTGGACTTTGGAAAACAAGTTGTAACAAAGGTTTGATGTATCACATTAGAATCAAGTAGAGTCTCGTGTATTTAGCAGCCAGTATGTAGTTATACACCAGAAAGGATGTTAGAATCTAAAATCCTATATAATGCAGGAGAAAAGTACATACTCAGTTTATTTTCTCAGATTAAATATCCAGCCCTAAGTGATACAATCATAACTGACATTTTAATAACAATCCAGACAGAGTACCTTCTGCATGTTGGATAATATACAGCTATTTGATACCATGGTTAATAAAATTGTATTTTAAATACCAGAGATTCCAATGAAAAAGAAAACTTTCACTTAAAACTAAACCTCTACCAAAAAAAAAAAAAAAAAGAAAGAAAGAAAGAAAAACACTAATTACTAAGTTTTCACCAAGAAGTTCTCATGTTTTAAGCCCAGTGAGGGGAGGATAAGACACTTTCTTATCTATTTACAGTGCAATATTTTATTTGCCTTCTCTTGATTTAGGTACAAACTTTCTAGAATATTCTATACATACAAGAGGAAGGCACATACGCTTGTAAAAAGCTGTGATTCCTCATCCCACAGGCTTTGACAAAGAAAAGAAAGTGCTATCTCACATAGAGAGAGAAGAGGAGAAAAATTAGGGTCAATATTTTTTACTTCAAATACCTAATAACCATTAAGCACCTTTATTGAAAGCTTGTAGAATTCAGGTTCAACTGCAATGGTAATAGTGGTAGTAATTCACAGCTGCAAGGCTGCCACAGTTCAGGAAACAGTGTTCGTCACTTGATCGTCACAACACTGCAGAGCAGGCAAGTCTTCTGCCCAGTTTAAAGATGAATCAAGGGCTCCAGTCCCCTAGCAGTTTCTCCAGCCTCCGTGACTAGTCCATGATATGGCTAAGACTGCCACCCTGACCTCCTATAACTCCTGGTCCACCTCTTCCCACCCCACCTCACTGTAACCGCTCCATGAAAGTGAAAAATGCACTCCCAGATTCCCAGTCTCTGCCCCTACAGTGGCACAAAATAAGCCTCTAAAGGACTGAGCAATTCCCAATATGGACCATTCTACTTCTCACATGTCCAGAGCATACCAAGGATCTGCTTGATGGGAGTAAGAGCTGAAGCTGCTGCAGCAGTTCGGAAGATGGGGCTCTACTCCAGGCAAGTTCAAGGCCTTTTTCCAAAGTCAGAGTTGAGTCACGCAGAGGTTTTAGTTCTCCCTGTCTCCTAGGATATCACCGCCATCATCCAAAAACAGCCTGAGTCCACATGAGATGTGGAACTTTGGTTCCCTTTGCCTACTGTTTGTATTTTCCTTTCTTATTATTTGTGCAATTGCAGATAATGAAAAAAAAAAAAAAGTCACTTCTCAAAGAACCCCATAGTATTTTCAGACATAGTCGAGTTACACAAACCAGCTTCTGAACATTTAACTTGTGCCTGCATCCGCATTCCCTCTCCACCACAACCACTACTACCAACCAACAAACAAACAGAAACAACCCTCCTTTCCTCACTGTGCACCTACCGCCAGATGATCTACCAAAGCAAAAACCGCAGCCACACCTGAGGCCTCCGTCAGCCTCTCGCCCCAACTTCTGCCCCATCTAATTAGCTTCTTTTTTGACAATTCTCCTTCACAAATTTCATTCTTTATCCCTTCCTTTCCATCTCCATGCTGGGAAACAATCCTCCATAGATTTCTCATGTTAGTACACAATGGGCCTTCGGAGCAAAGGACATGTTTAAGTAGCAGATGACCTAGGGAGCTAGAGATAGTACATCCTTCTGCAGAGATTTAAAGATGCACCTGTCCACAGACAGTTACTTACCTCCCAGGGGAATAAACCTAGAGATGCCTTCCCTCTCTCGTGGAAGAGATTGGCTTACATTGCAGGTAATGACTAATCTCTCTCTCTCTCTCTCCCCCCCCCCCGTCCCGCCCCCCTCTCAGAGATGGGAAGATGTACTAACAACCCTGTAAAAGATCAGCCTACTAAAATTTGAGGGCCTATTTTGTGGCACATCCCATCATATACATAGGTTACAACCAGCCTTCCTTGAGTCACCCTAGGGGGACTGGGGACTGAGAGTCTGATGCAGGCCTCTGCTCTGGCTGCTGTTTTTGCTGTAATAAAGTGTCTGTCTCTAACCTAGGGACTTCTGTCCTCTATCAGCATTTGCGTACAAAGTTAGGGCAGACTCATTTGTTAGCTTAGAAGTAGGATTACAAACTAGATGGGGGTGGGGGGAGCTGTTAAGAATAGATAAGAAGTGGAGAAGCCAAAGAACTTATATGCATGAACTATGGACATGAACTAAGGGGTGGGGGGATTGCTGGAGAGAAAAGGGGCACCAGGAGGAGGGAGGCAAGGGGGAAAACATTGAGACCACTATAATAGCATAATTAATAAAATACACTTTAAAAAAAGAAGTAGGATAAAATTCAGACACTTCACAGTGTTTGACTTAACAACATCCACTGCCAAAGCCTTAGCTTAGTTCTCTAACTCCTCAAAGATTACCTGCTTTCATTCTCTCTCCACTATTCAATATGTCCTCCTTTCAGTCGTCAGAGTGATCTTCTAAAACCCACCTCTAATGCTTACCTTTCCCTGCTTAAAGCCTTGTGGAGAACCACTCACTTTGAAGGAAAGAAAAAAATCAAACTTCTCAGCACAGCCTTTCACAGTCCAAGCCCATCTTGTCATGACCTCTAAACCTGAGTTCCCTCTGACATTGTCACCAGTGCTATCCCAAACTCCCTTTCTCCTCTCTGCCTGGAACCCATCTACCCCAAGTTCCCTCAACCCATCACTATTCCCACACGATGAATGCCTACTGATTGTTTCAATACCCAGCTCAAATACTACTTCCTTTGGAAAGACTTCCTAAACTCCCCAGAGAGTTAGCTCTCTTTTTGGGTTCATCTGGAACACCGCATATAAGGCTTATATGACACACTGATTCATATTCTTCGTTCACAAGTTTTGTCTGATGTACCCGACTTAAGTAAGCCATCTTATTTAAACATGTATTTTCCCCTGTAATGCAGAATATGCATTCAGTGAACATTTGTTGAGTAAATGAATGAGCAAAAGAAAAAAACACTGAAATGTCTTCAAAGGCCTTAGTTCTCACCCTTTCCTCATTTACATGGGTCCCTCCACCCCCAAATCTTGTGATGATTTCCAGTGAAGACACACACTATCTTCCCAGGCTCCACAGACATGTGGGAAAGAATGACAAGCAAGGCGATTTATCATGGTTTCATTATGAAGCGCATTTCACGTTACTTTTGCTACCACTTCAGCCATAGGGATCCTTCTATCACCAAAATGAAAGTGATCTCAAAGATTTGGAAAAAACAAAACTAACTGAATAACAGTGAACTTAGATAGCTGAGTCATGTTCGAAACATTTAAGGCTTTTGTTTATTAACATTTTACTTACAAAGACTTAATGAATCCCTATTCTACTCAGTCAAGGAAATGAAGTTAATTCATCCAGAAATTCAATCGGTTCACTCAGCCTACAAGTCTAAAGTGCCGGTGAGTTTGATGAACCCCATTCTTCAACTTTAGAAGATCAGCCTTTTCGGCTTTGTTGTTGGATGTCAAAGGAAGAATAATTTCACTGGGAAAAAAAAACCATGAAGTGGAGCCACTAATCATAAAGATAAAAACCCAGGAAAGACTGGAAAACTGAAAATAGTAGGAGGATATCAGGTAACATTTTCTTTGGGACTGAAGTTTTAATTGGGAGGATAAGTGTTCATTACAGACTGTCCCTGGAATACTTGGGCTTGGAGATTTCAATGAGTGTTAAAATCATTACCAAATGGCCTCAATCTAAACAAACACCCACCTTTTCCATTTCACACTGAGATGAAATTACTTTGCTGTGTACAACTGAAAAAAACCTGGGGTTGTTAGTTTCTCCCTCCCCAGGAGGGTTTTGAAAGCTTTTTTCTCTTTCTCCTTCTCCCTCTGTTTTTCAAATTTAGATGTTAGTCTTCTGAAAAAGTTTCTATCCAGCACTTAGGGCCTGACTTCAGTGACACCAGCATTTCTGCCTAGTGCAAAGCTGATTTTCTTTCTGAGCACACACAGGGCAGTACCATCTGAGCAGAGGAAGCTCTGACAAGCATCTTGCTGGGGAAACACAAGCCCAGGGCTGTTTATAACAAGTCATCATGGAGCAGAAGCCAGTTTGGCTGGAGGGAACAAAGCAGCATGAATTGACAAAGAAGATGATACCAAAATGCAAGAAAGGAGGGGTTTCATTGGGAGAAATGTCCTTCCTATATTTTTAATTACTCTGGATGTCTGTGGCTCATTCCTAATTGACAGATTAAGAAATGCAAAGGTTTTCTCCAGTCAGCCGGGATCATTAGCATGCAAGAACCTGAGGCTTTACACCTAGAGCAACTTTTTATTATAAGGAAGATAAAAAATGATGTATTGTATATTGTATTCCATCATCAGAGATCAGGAAGATCATAATGCATGAAATACAGCTGTGCCTCGCCCTTCCTATCAATAGATAGATGGTGAGGTACAGTTTGAAGGCTCTGGCTTGCCTTCCTTTCTGATTTTTTTTTTTCAAGAAATGCACATAATGAAACCTGTAAAGCAAATCGCTCCAAGGGGTGATTGGAAACAAATTAAAATGAGCAGTGTTTAAATAATTAACACCTGCCAAATGAGGAAGAAGGGCCTTATTGCTAATATTAAATCACATCCTTTAATGTCTGAAACAGATGACAGTAAGTAATTCCAAACAGTCAAGACAGGAAGCTAATTTTTAGTTCTTGGAAAATTGAATGAGCTTCAATAGAGTTGACCAAAAAAAAAAAAAAAAGCTTCATTTTGACTTAGTTAATTCTGCAGAAAGCTGGGCTTGCATTAAACCTTTTCTTGGTTTAATACACTATAAATGAACAACTTTAAGTCACGGTTTAAAATATATCCATTATTCAGTAAGCTAATGATGTATGTTCCACCTGGTTGCCGTGGAGTCTTGTAAGTAAAAATTAAGAGCAGCGTCTTGTTACCAAGAAAAAATATTAGCCTTGCCAAGTTTCCAGTCAATAAATATAACTCACAATAGTGCTGCCAGATAGGCAAACAAGGATGCCCCCTGCCTGCCCACCCACCAGCAGGAGAAAAATCAAAAGTAGAGTATTATCCCAGTCTGGATGAAAACCGAAAATTTTACAAGCACTGAGAAAATAATCCTTAACTCTACTAATGCATAAAGAAAAAAAAGACATAATATGGTTGAGTTTAAAGAGAACTAATGAAAACTCCAGCAGCTCTGCATTCCTGTCTCACCTGGGGTTTTATATCCAGTCACTGAACTAGACTTGAGTGACACTGAACCAGATTCATAGCCAACGGCTCCCTTCCAACTCAGCCCCTCGGGCTGCAAGAGTTGGGAACTGCCATGAGGTCTTCAGCTCAGAATTCTAGCACTTTGCCAAACCCTGCCTCCACTAGGTAACAGGCCTTCTGTGGTCATGTTTCATTTTTTTTTTAATTTTTTGTTATTTTTATTGAATTTTGGGGTGCATTAGTTAATAAAATTATATAGGTTTCAGGTGTACAATTCCATAACACATCATCTGTATATTGTACTGTGTGTTCACCACCCCAAGTCTCTTCCATCACCATTTATCCCCCCTTTACCCTCTTCTACCCCCCCCAACCTCTTTCCCTCTGGTAATCACCATATGGTTGTCTGTGTCCATGAGTTTTGTTTTTACTCTCTTTTTTTGCTTAATGCCTTCATCTTTTTCACCCAGCCCCCACAACCTCTGCCCATCTGACAGCTGTTGGCCTGTTCTCTCTCTATATGAGCTAGTTTCTATTTTCTTAGTTAATTTTGTTCATTGGATTCCACATACAGGTAAAATCATATGGTATTTGTCTTTCTCTGAGTGGCTAATTTTACTTAGCATAATACTTTCCAGGTCCATCCAGGTTGTCACAAAAGGTAAGATTTCCTTCTTCTTTTTTTTCTTTTTTTACAGCCAAGTAGTATTCCATTATGTAAATGTATTACAGCATTTTTATCTACTCATCTACTCATGGGCTGCTTCCAAATCTTGGCTGCTCTAAATAACACTGCAATAAACATAAACGTGTATACATTCTTTCAAATCAGTGTTTTGGGTTTCTTTGGATATATTTCCAGAAGTAGAACTTCTGGGTCAAAAGGCAGTTCTATTTTTAATTTTTTGAGGTATCTCCATACTGCTTTTCACAGTGGCTGCACCAGTCTGCATTCCCACCAACAGTGCCTGAGTGTTCCCTTTTCTCAACGACCTCTCCAGCACTTGCTGTTTGTTGATTGATGATAGCCATTCTGACAGGTGTGAGATGATATCTCATTCTGGTTTTAATTTGCGTTTCTCTAAGGATTAGTGATGTGGAGCATCTTTTTATGTCTATTGGCCATCTCAATGTCCTCCTTGTGTCCTTTGCCCATTTTTAAATTGGACAGTTTGGGGTTTTTTGGTGTTCAGTTGTATAAGTGCTTCATGAAATTTGGATATTAACTCCTTATCAGATATATCACTGTTAAATATGTTCTCCCATTCAGTGGGTTGTTTTTTCATTTTGTTGATGGTTTCCTTTGCTGTGCAGTTTTTTGTTTTGTTTTTTTTTACTTCTATGCAGTCATTTGTTTATTTTGTTTGTTGTTTGTTTCCCTTGCCTAGGGAAGATACATCAGAAATAAATAAATATTACTATGAGAAATGTCCAAGATTTTACTGCCTATGTTTTCTTCTAGGGTTCTTGTGGTTTTGAATTTAATACTTAGGTCTTTAATCAGTTTTGAGTTTATTCTTGTGTATAGTATACAAAAGTGACCTAGTTTCATTTTTTTTGCACATATCTGTCCAATTTTCTCAGCAGCATTTATCGAATAGACTTTCTTTACCACATTGTACACTCTTTCCTCCTTTATCAAATATTAATTGACCATAAAGGTGTGGGTTTATTTCTGGGCTTTCTATTCTATTTCATTTATTTATATGTCTGTTTTTATGCCAGTACCACACTGTTTTGATTACTATGGCCTTGTACTATTGTTTGATATCAGGTAAGTAATTCCTCCAACTTTATTCATCTTTCTCAAAATTGATATTCCTATTCAGGGTCTTTTGTGGTTCCATATACATTTTTGGAATATTTGTTTAGTTCTATGAAATGCACCATTGGTATCTTGATAGGAATTGCATTGAATCTATAGATTGCTTTGGGTAGAATGGACATTTTAATGATGTTAATTCTTCCTATGTATGAACATGTTATATACTTCCACTTATTCGTATCTTCTTCAGTTTCTTTCTTCAGTGTCTTATAAATTTCTGGGTACAGGTTTTTACATCTCTGGTTAAATTCATTCCTAGGTATCTTATTTTTGTGGATGCAATTGTAAATGGGATTGTTTTCTTAGTTTCCCTTTCTGAAAATTCATTATTGGTATACATAAATTCAGCTGATTCCTGGATATTTATCCTGCTATGTTACTGAATTCATTTACCAGTTTTAGGTTTTTTTGGTGGAATTTTTAGGTACTATATATAATATCATGTCATCTGCAAATAATGACAGTCTTATTTCTTCCTTTCCAATTTCAATGCCTTTTATTTCTTTTTCTTGTCTGATTGCTATGTTTAGGACTTCCAGTACTATGTTGAATAAAAGTGGCAAAAGTGGATATCCTTATTTAGTTCCTGGTCTTAATTGAAATGCTTTTAGCTTTTGCCCATTAAGTATAACATTGGCTGTGGATTTGTCATATGTGGCCTTTATTATATTGAGATATGTTCCCTCTATTCCCACTTTGCTGAGAGTTTTTATCATAAACAGGTGCTGGATTTTATCAAATGCTTTCCCTGCATTTATTGATGTGATCGTGTGTTTTCTATCAATTTTTATGTGGCATCTCATGTTTATTAATTTGCAAATATTGTACCAATCTTCAATTCTGGAATAAGTCCCACTTGATCATGGTATATGATCTTTTTAATATATTGTTGGATCCAGTTTGCTAATATTTTGTTGAGGATTTTAGCATCTACATTTGTCAGGGGATACTGGCCTATAATTTTCTTTCTTTGTAGCGTCCTTGCCTGGTTTTAAAATTAGGATAATTTTAATATTAATTTTTTCTGGCCTTGTGAAATGAGCTGGATTTTGTTCTAATAAATCTTACCACTATACCTCATCCTCCTATGCTTTCCTCATGACTTCATGAAAGAACATTACTTCCACCAACAACATCTGGGCAAATACTGTGCAAATTGTTAGTATGACCTATAGGCAAAAAAATAAAAATCAACAGAACCACCATAATAACACTTACTCAAGAGTAGACAGGAAATGCTACCTAAAGATAAATATCCCTGATGCTTGGTAGAACCCAAGCCCATCTAACCTCACAAAAATATATTTTTAATATAATCCTAACTTTGAAAAGGCTTCTAAGACCCTGATATATTAAGTTGCATTATTATTCCCATAATATAGAAAAGTAAAGCAAACTATCTAAGTTAAAATAGTAAGTCAATAAGGATTTTCAAGCTACCCTTCATTTTCTTCCACCTTTACTTTAATTAATACATAATTATTCATTATATTCCATAAATCAGAACCCATGGTTTAACCTGAGATTTTGCTTGGGACCTGTGGACATATCAAAAAACACAAGGTACTTGAAGTTATGAAATGTAAGTTACTTTCCATCTTCCTCCCAAAATTCACAAATTACATAATGTTTTCTCATGTGTAAAGTGGGTATAATTACATCTACAAAATAACATTATGTAGGCTATAAACGTAAGGTTACAAACACAAAGTTGGAAATGGAAAAGTACATTTTAAAAGTAAGAGAGGAAGAAGGATAAGAAAGAGGGAGAGAAGAAGAAAATGACAGGAAGGAAAGAGGAGGGGAGGGGAGGGGAGAGGAGGGGAAGGGACACCTCTCCACACATTCAACACATTGCATTGTATTTGAGTAGTATGCCTCAGCAAATTAGAAATGTTGGCAATTTGGATTAACTGAAACCAATTAAAACTAGCACAAGGGTCACTCTTATATCAGTATATTTTCAGTTTCTAACATAATGCTGTAATTTGCAAGTTTCATGTTTGTGATTCCAAAGATGGCAAGCCCTAGAGTAGACAGTACGAAATGAGATGCCATCCCACATAATTTATTATATTGCTGACTAATTATTCCATGAAAGTCAGTTTTGCCAGTCTGCTCTGTTACAGAGCAGAGAACTGGAATTGTTAAAGTCTTCGGCTATAGTCTCAAGAAAGCCTAAAACAAGCTCAGCCATGGAGAGGACACCGGAAACTATTGCTGTATTAATAGCTTCAGATGAGTTGCTTCTTCCATGCTGCCTTTTTATGTTCAACCTTCACATTTTCATCTTTTCCCCCTCATTCCATTCCATGTTAACTCACAGCGAGGCACAGTAGTTAGAGCTTTGGAATTATATCCATGGGACTAAAATCCCAGTTTCATCTCTTGCCAGCTATATGGCTTGTAGAAGTTACTTCATTCTTTCATTCCTCCCTTGGACAAACCTTTATTGTGTACCTACTGTGGGAAAACATTGCTCCGGGAGAGTTCAAGAATGAAAAGAGAGATAAAATCACTGTTCTTGTGGAGATCACAAACTAGCATGCTTTAAATCACCATCAAAAGCAAAAATGAGTTTTAAAAGAATGAAACCTGGGTAATTCACATAGCTCAGTGCTTGGAACATAGCAAGTGCTCAATCAATGTCAATTTCAAAATTATGTCACTAAGGATGACAGCTGAAACAAGGAAGCTCTGTCTCTTCCCTCTTCCCTCTCTGAAAAGTATCAATAGCATCAAGAGTTATATGGCCATGGCTTTCATGTGAAGTGACTGAGCCAGTCATATGTCCAAAAGAACAAGCACCGCTGGTCCAAGTCCCAGCCTGGACTATAATATAGTAGCTTTGCCATCATGTACAAGCCACAAGTCTTGCCATCACGCATGTATAGACACAGGTCTTTTCAGATAACTGTCCTCTGGAGAGAAATAGTAAGAAAGGGTATAGCACAGTGAAAATAACCAGCTATATTTAGGCTTCCTTATTAGCCAAATTTCTTACTTTTCCTTGAAACCCAATTATAGACATTCCAATTGCATGCTATCTTCTGTTTACTCTGTTTGAAATGCTCCTCCCCAGATATTTGCTTTTCTGCTTGTCTTAGAGAACTTCCCTGGCCAAGTGTACAAAACAGTAGCCTCTCACATTCCAGACAGCCTCTGTTCCCATATCGCCTTTCACTTACCTTCACAGCATATAACCCCACATGGCATTATGGTCTGGTTTGTTTGTTTGTTGCTAGCCTCTCCCCTAGAGAACGTTACCAAATATTTTGTCTTTCTAGTCACTACTGAAACCCCAGCACCTAGAACAGGTCTTGACCCAAAGTGCTGTTCTGTAAACATTTGCTCCAAAAGTGAGACAAGTACATTAAAATTGCCTACAATTTCACTGAGATCGCAGACCTACTGTAATCCACTCATCAGATGTTCTGAAAACAACATTGTTATCAGAGGGTTAAAGGTGTCCCTTGACCCCAAGATACAAATCTCTACCTGGATTCTAGCTTGTGTATTGAACATTCTAAACAATAGACAATGAACTCTGGTACATCAAATATCGCTCTCAGGTTTTTTAGTTGAAGTCCTTCAAAATATGGAAGGCCCTATAGCCCACCATACCTTAAGTAAGGAGCACTGCAAGTCTGTTTAGTTTGATGTAATCTCATTTGTTAATTTTTGCTTTTGTTGAATTTGCCTGGGGAGACCTAGCCAAAAAATATTTCTAAAACCAATGGCAAAGAGTTTACTGTCCACATTTTCTTCTAGGAGTTTTCAGATTTCTGGTATTACATTTAAATCTTTAATTCATTTTGAGTTTAATTTTGTATCTGATGTAAGAAAATGGCCCTGTCTGTCTTTCTTTCTTTCTTTCTTTCTTTCTTTCTTTCTTTCTTTCTTTCTTTCTTTCATGTAACTACTTAGTCTTCACAAACCATTTATAGAAGAGACTCTCTTTTTCCCATTGTATATATTTTACCTCCTCTACCATAAATTAATTGGCCATATAAGACTGGGTATATTTCTGGACTTTATCTTCTGTTCCATCGATCTATGTATTTGTTTTTGTGCCAGTACCATGCTGTTTTGACTATTACAGATTTGTGCTTTAGCTTGAAATCAGGGAGTGTGATACTTTCAACAATTTCTACTTTTTCAAGATTGCTTTGGCCATTCTTTGTGGTTCTATATAAATTTTAGGATTATCTGTTCTAGTTCTGTGAAAATGTCACTGGCATTTAAATAGGGATTACACTGAATCTGTATATTGCTTTGGGTAATACGGAAATTTTAATGATATGAATTCTTTCAAACTAAAACTAAAAAGCTTTTGCGTAGTGAAGGAAACTATCAACAAAATGAGAAGGCAACCCATTGAATGAGAGAAAATATTTGCAACTCATATATCTGATAAGGGGTTAGTATCCAAAATGTACAAAGAACTGATAAACTTAAAAAAAATACCAATCTGACTAAAAAATGGGCAGAGGACCTGAATAAACATTTCTCTGAAGAAGACATACAAATGGCCAACAGACACATGAAAACATGCTTATCATCACTAATCATCAGGGAAATGCAAATCAAAACCACAATGAGACGCCACTGCAAAACCTCGAGAGGGACCATTAACAAGAAGACAATAAGTGACAAGTGTTGTTGAGGATGTGGATGAAAGGGAGCTCTCATGCACTACTGGTGAGATTGCAAATTGGTACAGCCACTATGGAAAACTGTACAGCAGTTTCTCAAAAAGTAAAACATGGAATTACTATAGGACCAAGGAATTCCACTTCTAGCTATCATTCAAGGAAAATTAAAACAGTAATTTGGAAAGATGTATGTACCCTTATGTGTATTGCAGCATTGTTTATAGTAGCCAAGATATGGGAACAACCTAAGTGTCCACCAATAAGTAAATAGGTAAAGAATAATGGAATATTACTCAGACATAAAAAAAATCGTATCTTACCATTTGTGACAACATAGACGGACCTAGAGGGTGTTATGCTAAGTCTAATAAGTCAGACAGAAAAGGACAAATACTGTATGATTTCATTTATATGTAGAATCTAATAAGTCAAATAAACAAATAAAACAAAACAGAAACAGACTATAGTCTGGTGAGGGGAAGGGGAAGGATGAAAAATGTGAAAGGAATAGAGGTACACATTCCCAGTTATAAGATAAGTCTTATGGATGTAATATATAGAATAGGGAATATACTTAATAATATTATAATAACTTTGTAGCGTGTCAGATGGTTATTAAACTTATCATGATGATCATTTTATTTAACATTTATATTAACATATAAATGTTAAACAGCTATGTTGCACATCTTAAACTAATACAATAATGTATATTACCTACATTTTAATAATACTAAAAAAGAAAGCCTGTTTCGCTGCTCTCCTTTGTTCTCTAAGTCAGTAGTTCTCAAACTTTAGCCAGCATCAGCACCATCTGGAAGGCCTATGAAAAATGCAGGTGGTTGGGCTCCATCCTCAGAGCTCCGGGTTCAGTAGGTCTATGGTAAGGCCCTAGAATTTGCATTTCTAACACATTCCCAAGTGATACTGATGTTGCTGGTCAGACATTTCATTTTAAGAATCTTAGCTGATTTCACACTTCAAAAAACAAAAACAAACCAAAAAAATCTGCTACAGCCTTTTACACTCTCACCCTAACTTTGCTTCAGTTGACTCTATAAGAAAAGTAATGATCACATTCACTCCCTGATTTAGCAAACTTGAAAGTTATGTCCTAGGAGTGTGGGCAAATTTTATGTTTTAGTTCCATAATGAAATCTAGGCTTCAGCATCATTAAGCAATCTGCTTCATAATGAAAATTAATTATCATGGTCATTAGATTAAATGGCTTCTGTCATCTGCAAAGTAATAATTGGTACAGAAAATTATTTCACAAGTAAGAAATAATCAATCAGCAAAGGCTGGCTGTACCCAGGATTTTTTCCCCACTAGTTTCCATTGGACCTACCCAGATATCACATAAGAACGGGAAGGGGGTGGGGGAATGTGTGGGTTACTCTAATAAGAAGTGGGAGATGCATGACCTATGCATTCTAAACTTAACAACATCATCTTTAAAGTGTATTTTTCGGTGTAAATAATTTTACTGTGGCCTAGATCATTAGTTTTACATGTAGAAAATAAATATAAAAATAATTTTAAAATTAGATATCATAATTTTTTTAAAAAACAACCAAAGATTAATTAAATTTAACTACTTAAAATTTAAAAATAATTTTCTATGCCTACTATATTCTTGTATACTATGTATTCCCTTTGGATTAAGTTTTCATGTTGTTTTCCTTAGGGTCTGAATGATGACTTACTTTTTATACTTGAAAATACATTTATTTTGCCCTCTTCACTGACAGTTTAGCTGGATATAAAGTTCTAAGATGACAATTGTTTTCCCGTTACTTTCTAAAGGTATTGCTGTCTTCTAAGGTATATCTTTGCTGAGGTGGAAAAATATTTTTTCTAAATATTCTGTCTTTTCTTTTTGGTAGCTTTTACGACTTATTTTTAATGCTTAGTGTTCTGCAGCTCTTCACACTTATCAAGTTGGTTGTGTTTTCTTTATCTGATCGATACTTGTAATGCCTCTGAAATTCATGGCAGTGAGGAATAAAATTTAAGATGAAGCTGGAGTCAAAAATAAGGTAAACCCTCAGGAGAAACAAAAAGGAGGGCAAAAGAAAATCTCCTATTCAAACCAAAATTTCATAGTACACAAGGAAATCCAAAATTAAGAGAGATATTCAACTATTGGAATCAATTATTGGAAGATTGATTTTGCTCATATGAAATGAGTAAATTATTAAACAGAAACAGGCAGAAACAGGTACTATTTTAAAAACTAGCTTGAAGTCTTGGCAATAAATAGTAATTGAAATAATATCAACAATAACAATGAATCATTCTGCAGGTTGTAGACATGGTTTGCGAGTAATAATGGTTTAGAAAATAACACCATTAACATAACACTAAGGAATTCACCCACAGGCATCAGAAGGAGAAAGGAAAAAAATGAGAAAGAAAGTAAGCAAAATGGAGTTTAGATTATATGAGGTCTGTCCAGAAAAAGTCCAGCTATTGTTAATATAATGAGAATGGTTTGCACAACCTCAATGTAACCTGGCAGCCAAGGAGAGGAACTGGAATGTGTAAACAATGACAACTTCACTGTACTAGTCAGTGGGGGCAGTTGACACCACTGAGTAAGCCTGTGTACTGAGTGGCCATCACATTCAAAATGATTTAGTGAGTAGAGCAACAAATCTACATCAAATTTTGCATTAAGCTTGAACATTCCTCCATAGAAAATATTCAGATGATTGAGAAGGCTGAAGCTATGGGTAACTGGTGACTGGCAGTTTCATCATGACAACATGCCCACTAATGCATCATGTCTTGTGCAGTTTTTTGGTGAAACATCAAATCAGCCAGCTGAATCAGCCCTACTACAGCCCAGATTTGCAACTCCTTCCGACTCCTGGCTTTTCCCAAAACTAAAATCACCTTTGAAAGGGAAGAGATTTCAGACCATAGATGAGATTCAGGAAAATAAAATGGGGCAGCTGATGGCGATTGGGAGAACTGTGTAAGGTCTCAAGGTGCCTACTTTGAATAGGACTGAGGCATCATTGTCCTACATGCAATGTTTCTTGTATTTTGTATCTTTTTCAGTAAATATCTCTATTGCTCACATTACATGGCTGGATACTTTTTGGACAGATCTCATATATCTAACATATCATTAAACGTGAGTTCCAGAAGAAGAGAAAAGAGAAAATGGTTAAGAAGCAACATTTGAAAAGATAACAGATGAGAAATTTCCAGAATCAAAGAGTTCTCCAATTTCGAGTACTTTTCTTAATTCCAGAGGAAAGGCAAAACATTAGTGAGATATCCAAGACAGGACTGAAGAAAAGCACTTTCTCCCCAAGGCACACTCAACAAAAATGGCAGCCTTGCAGCAGATTTAAAGTAATATGATCACATGACAGTGGAAAGATGGTAATGAAAAGTCAGTGAAGGAAGCGATGGCAAACATGCATAACTGAAATATTAGAAGTGAACCCATGAGATGCTTGGAGGGCGGAGTCACAGGATAATACCTATTCTGTGAACTCACGAATGTAGGTCCCACCTCTTCCACCCCTGCTGCTAACCTGGCTTCTTCTGAGATGGAGTCAATCAATATTCTTCAAAGATTTAAAATTGCTTTTTCACTTTTATTGGCTTCTAAAACTCAACCCACTTGGAACTAGGCTCTCCCTAAGGCTATTTCCCTACTTGACTAAATACACAAATCTACAAAATCATCTAACAAATATTTATTTCACACCTACTTCTGCAGGGTGTCAAACTTAAAAAGTATTTATTGGTGATTGGGGTAGTGTAAAGAAATGAGGTTATAAAAGAAATACAAAACTTTTTCTCTACCCTTAAGACTTTAAAATCTGCTTTGAGAGACAAAAATAAACAAAAGTAATTACATCAGAACAATACAAATTAACATATCTCCCAGTAAGAATATAAAAGCAATTTAATTAGAAAGGAAATTTTTCCTTATGGACTAGCATGAAGCAATATCAAATGCAGACTCAGATGCATCTGTGGGTATAGATAAATATTCCTATGAATGAGAGGCTGATTTTGACCCCAATATAGTCACTAAACAAATGGATGTTGACATATGCAAAGACGACTGGGATCATTTACACTGATAAATAAATTACTATATTAAGCAGCCTCAATCAAGCCTTATTTGTAGGGGTACTACACTACCAAAGTTTATCATATTTGCTTTGGAGAAAAGTTCTTCATGCAGAAATGTGGCTAATTGTGCATTGTTCTGAATAATATCAGATGTAGAAGGTAGCAATTTAGGGAAGATTGCTCCTAGAATGACAATATTGAACAAACATATAATAATAATGGCCTAACATGAATCCCAAAATAGGGTCAGCTATTCTATGTAAGCCTCCCTCTTTCCCAAGATGGACCAACAGGGGCCATGCATTTAACCCCAGGCAAACTGAGCCATGTGCTTCCCGTTTTGAGCAAACTTCTCGCCCTGATTGCAGTGAAAGCATTTGACTTTTTTATGAGTTGTTTCACTAGTACCAACCAGAAAAGGGCTTGGATACAGAGAGCCCTGTGACCATGCAAAGTGTAATAGTCTTTATTAAAATGAAGAAACTGATACATCCATCAATCTCAGTGAGAGTTAGTTGCTTACATCTATGTGAGGGATTTGGCTGAGTACAACTCCCCCCCCCCAATCTTCTTTGTTTATAACAAGTCTTCTATCATCTTGAAGTCTGAATTAACATTTCTGTCTCTACCAGTTTAGTTGTTTTTCCATTTGGCAAACTCTAGCTTTTTCCTGTTGTCTTCTTTGGGGGCATGCCTTAGCATAGTTGTGTAATGTTTATTGTTCGTTATGTTTTTATTTTTGATGTCATCTTTAAAGATGTCAAATCTTCTTCCCTGAGTTGCACTGGAAAAGCCAAAGGTTCCCATGCAGGGGGCGTTTGGGAAGGTGCAACAGTTGATGGAAACCTGGGCCTTCATTCGTAAAGCTGTCTTGTTTTAAGCATATTCAGCAAGCTGTTCTCCTAGGGTCTATTTCAGTAGACTCCCCCCACTGACCCCTGCGCCACAACTCACACACATGCACACACACTCCATTGTTTTAACTGTAAAGTCAGTAGCGCAGCTTCATATAAGGAAGTTTTTCATAAGGGACGCAATAAGCACAGAAGGACCATCTCTAGGGTGAAATATCTCCTAGATTCAAATCCAAGCACTATCCCTTATCCACTGTGTGACCTTAGACATCTTACTCAATTCTTCAGAGTATAAGTTTCGACACTATGAAAGAAGGGGATAAATACCACCCAGGAATATCAGGAGAACAAATAAAATAGCATATACAAAATGTTTAGCAGTATACCTTCTAGCGCATGGCTAAGATACACAAATGTCAATAATGATAGCTTTTAATGATTATGATAAAAGCTTAGGAATTGGTCTCAATTTTGGCAATCAAGGGGTAGATGATCCTGTCTGCAGATTGTTCAGTAGCCACATTCCTTAGTCCCACAACCCCTCGCTGCCCTATTTATAAAAACCACCTTATTTCTTATTCTGACAACCTCCCCTCGACTGTCAAAGGGACAGGAAGTAAAATCATTTTTAATACTTTTCATAGTTCTAAAACAGGTGCATTGGAGAAAGCAGCTGAATCAAAAATGGAACATTAGCTATTAAAGATTCAATTATCTCCATTCTTCCTTCCCCAACGTGAGGAAAGTCAGCAGTAAGGGGGGAAACACATGCATTAAAGTGCTTTAGGAATGTCTTGGGGAAAATAAATATGCAATCTAAATGCAAGGTGTCATTATATTATTATCACACTGCATTCATTTAATAAGAGATTAAAGTGTTCCGGTTCACAGCAACTAAAGTTGCTTCAAACTTTCCCACGGTTTCTTTGATATTCTTTATTTGAAGGAAGCTCCCATTTAGGACAATTGCTGCAATATGCTGGTTTAAACTAAGGCCGCCTTAGAGATTATAAGTACCTTTAATCCAATCATAAAATTAACTGCTCACTTGTTTTCCCAGAGTCATTTCTTCCCAAGCTGAGGCAGCCTCACCTCATTCTAACAGGCCAGTAACAATTAGGACATACTGTAGCCCTTCATTCCACTATATTCTAGGGGACATGTCCTCACCCCTTCTTTCTAGGAGTCCAAGGGCAATCTCAGGGATGCTGAGAGATCTGAAAAATCTTCACAGCACTGTGTGTGTGTGTAACAAGATGGCATTTCCAAAAGCAGATACTAAGGAATTTTGGGGTGCAAAAATTTGTATTACAGATCATACATGGGAAGGAAAAGACAGAAAACAGGATGGAGCAGAGGAGGAAATCAAATTTCAAAGATACCAAAAATTCTCAGTCAGAGAGCTCTAGAATGAGTATTATCTGTCAGTTATCTCCCATGATGCAAAAATTCCTCGATTCTTATCACCCCATCTTGCTCAGGAATTCCACAGACTGAGCACTAGGGCACCAAGTCCTTCCTTGAAGGAAATCTGGTCACCTCATCTCCATGTGTCTCCTCTCAGCCCTGCCCTCCTTCTCCCAAGGTACAAGATGCAAGAGGAGAGAAACATACAAATGGGTGCCCACATGTTTTCACCAGGGTCTAAGGCCATGTCCCTTCCAGTTAAATACTCTGCCAACAGGAAGAAGACTGGTTATACAAGAGGCAGACAAGGCGCAATGGCCACTCCTGGTGGCATTATCATTATCCCTCTGCCTTCTAAACATTTCCTTTTCTATTAATCTTTACATTGCTGAACAGGTACCACCGTCTACCCAGTAGCCCAAGGTGGACATTTAGGAGGCATCCTTGACCCTCTGGCTTCCTTCTCCATCACCCACATTCAGTCACTCATAAGTCTCACAAAGTTTCTCTTCCTGATATTTCTTCTCTCCTAATCCCCTCATCTCTTCGCCCACGACCTAAGATCAGCTCTTAAGCGGTAAGTGATAAAAACATGCTTCAGTTTGGAAAATACATTAAAAGTATTATATAAAATTTAGCAAAAACCTACTCATAGTTCAATTTAATATTTTATGAGACAAGATCAGAAGGCATAATATAAGATTTCACTGGATAGATGCAACAAAAGAAGAAGGGTCCAGCCCTGCAAGAGCTCACAGTCTTACTATTAACAAAAGGATCACCGTTCAACTCATTCAGAAGAAAATAGAATAGGCTCTGACTCCTTGCTGATATTAGATACATACAAAATGGACAAGGAAATGAAGTATCATATTTTATACCAGATTGTGACATTCTTGATCTTCTTCATATATCAGGGGTGTCAAACTCATTTTCACCGGGGGCCACATCAGCCTCGTGGTTGCCTTCAAAGAGCCAAATGTAATTTTAGGGCTGTGTAAATGTAACTACTCCTTAACAGTTAAGCGAGAGCTCGGCACTGCAGCTGGGTAGAAACAAGGTGCCAGGCCAGATAAAACAAGGTGGAGGGCCGGATTCAGCCTGTGGGCCTTGTGTTTGCCACCTGTGATTTACATAATGCTACATCAATTCAGAGACAAGCATATAATAGTGAAATCAAGTGATAAAAGCCTCTTAAGGAAGACAGACCCAGAAGGGAAGGAAATCTATTGCATTTCTAGAAGGTGAGTGAGATATGAAGTATCATATCAATAGCATTAAAAATATAAGGGATATAAGAGTATCTTGAAATGTTTAAACAAAAGAAGAACTATTATCATTAGAATACTCTATTTCTTCTTAATTTCTTCTCCATTTTCTCTAGTATATCCCCCTCCCCATTCTTAATTGTTAGACATTACTCAGTCCTCAGTCATTAGCTCTCTTTTCTCTTTCACCAACCATAAATTTCCTTTAAAAGAATTCTACAATTCTTAGATTTGCTGCTGTGTAGCTTTTGTACAAACACAAGAATTTCAGGTTGAGTCTATTTATATGAAAGTCACATCTAGTGGTATCTTTTAAGTCCATTTCTCCCTATTGTTTCCATAACCATGATTAACCCAAACTGATATCCTTCCTATGGATTATTGCCATAGTTACCCAAATCTATATCATCCCAAACACTGCTGCTAAGTTGCTATTCTTGAAATAATTTAGTAGGTCGTCCCTACTCAGGTATTTTTATTCTTCATCCTACTCTGCAAACTTAGACTTTAAACTTGTTCTCTAAACTTGAGCCCCAGACTCCAAACTTCTCACACACACTCAAGATCTTCCCTTACTTAACTCCACCTGCCAACCTCACATTGTTAGTTGTTCATGAAATAAAACTGTCATCCCGATCAGCTCACCAAATCTCTACCCATCCAGTAGCTAACACTGTGAACAGTGTTATGAAAGCTTAGAGATGTTAGGTACCCTAATCAAGGGCAAGTTGTTCAAAAAAATAGGGCTCAAATTCAAGTCTGTCTCTCTCCAAAGTTGCTTCCTTACCACTGCTACTCAAGTCTTTTTCACATGAAAGCTGGTACTCTTAATCATTCTTTCCTGCCTCTCTTAATAATCAAAACAAGTATAGGTTACAAAAAACAAAAGTTTAGCCCTGGTTAATAACCATATTGACCAAGACTTAAACATATGCAATTTTCAGGAGAAGCATATATTTAAAGATTGATGCTTGAATGTAGATACTACCATAGGTGAAAGTGTATTTGACTGATCCTATTTCCTTGATATAAAACTAAAAATGTATGAATCAAAGATCTCTATGAAATCACGAAATATTTCCATGAGCTAATGAAGGCTTTTTTTAAAAAGAACTTCTGAAAGAAAACACTGACCAGATACATAATTCTGCATTTCCCTCCTTACTAAGACAGTAAGCTAGAGTTTGGTCTCGCTTCCACGCAAACACATATGCTTATGAGTTTGTGTCGCCTTCATTCTCTCCTTATACTAAAACCAAAGCATAGGAACAGAAATGTTTCCTCTTTTAGTGGCGCTGAAGTCCCCAGAGCAGGCATCCATCCAAAGCCTATAACACTGTGTTTGTCAGAAGTTGCAAAGTGGTGGCCCAAAGACTCAATCTGGCCTGCATGTGTGTGCCAATGGCCCACACAGGACTTTTCCTTTCATTGAATAAGTCTCCAGCATTCCAAATTCAAAAAAATTCACATAAAAGTCCAGATTTTCTTGGAAAATATAGAAATCTGGGGACACTGGGCACACATTCCTCCGAAATTAGTGGCCACTTCCTCTAGATGGGAGCTGGCTCTGTAACTCACAGCAGTCCCACTCACAGCTCTTGTCTTGAAGACATTTCATTTCACAGCCTCAGGTTTTAAAGGCGATCACAGTCTTGAGAGGGGAGAGCACAGTGAAGAATGCAGGAAGAACAGAAATAGGAAATCAGAACATTATTCCTGGTTTTTTGCTTTGTGTGTGTGTTTGAAATTATTCATTAAAATCCTTTTCTATGAAAGTGAGGAACACACCAAAATTCCTTCCACACTTTTGCTCACTTTTCCATCTATCTATTACTCAAATAAATAAATAAATATATATATATATATATATATCACTGGTGGCCAGGTACTCAGTTGATTGAAGGATAATCCCATATACCAAATGGCTGTGGGATCTGTCCCCAGTCAGAGGCAGCCAAGAGCCCATCAATGGCTGATCGATGTTTCTCTCTCTCTTTCTCTCTCTCCCTATCTCTCACACACACATCAATAAACATACCAATGAGTGAGGATTAAAAATATATATGTGTATACATAGTTAGAAAGAAAACAAAGAGATAAGATTATTTAAACTCCTTCTTTCCACACTTCCCACCTCTGCTGCCCTCCCCGCAATCTTCAATTTGGGAGGCAATTAAATTTACAATGTAGTCACATGTAGAAAAGTTTGATATTTTAAAAGTAACTTACAGAACAAATTAGAAGAAAATGACACTATAGGTTAAGGGAAAATCAGGTTATAGGCATTAAAAGTAAAGAACAACAAGGGGAACCACACAGAACACTGGGGATTGAGGCAAGGGTTATATAAGTGAAGAAACAAAGTCAACAAGATCTTTGGTTTTAAAGATGTCTTTAGGAAGGCCATTTTAAATGTGTATCTTAAATTAAGCAGTCTCAGCAATTTCCAAGGGTTACTATGTCATTCCTTTCTCTGCTGCTGAACAAAAGTAACCTGTGATTAAGTGGCAATCCATGATTTAAGGAACAGATAGAATTCATTGGACATTTTATAAGAGCATTTCTAGTGGCTTCTCACCTCTGAGGAGCTAGTTTTGATTTATACTCTATACTTAATCAGTTAGACAGAGCCAGAGAGAATTCATCAAAGAAAATGGAAACTTATTTTGGGGTAATTAGCTACTCTGGTTATTGATCAGTTAGTTACTTCTTGATTTTTTCTGTTCAGTGCCAATTCCGTTTATATATTTTATCTTATTATCTAAGAATCTCCAAATGGGAAATGACTAATAATTTCTCAAGCCCAGCTTAAGTGCCAATGAAGAAGATAATAGGAGAAAAGCAATTTGAGGAACTGGTTTTCCAAACTTCATAAGTGAATTCCTTTTGAAACATTGAAATTCTGTTGTGAAGTCCAATGGAAATGGCTCTGTCTGAGAAAATATAAGGACAAAACGGTGGAACAAGTAATGAAGCAAGGACATATTAATAATCAGGATACGGAAGAGCAAAGCGGACTTTCTGGCTCGAGGTTAGGACAATCTGTTCAAAATCATCTGGAGAAGAACAAAGAGAAAACTTAGTAATTTGAAAATTATTAGATTATTGCCATTCCTTTTTTTCCCCCAGATGCACCACCAATTCATTAATGCCCTTTTTGAAATCTCTTGAAATTTTTCATTTGGCGAGCAGATTTTCTTCTTGGCTTCACACTGATGGTGGGTAAACAGGATTAATGTCTATTTATATATAAAGTAAACCATAAAAATGTGGAAATTTAGACAAATGGGACAATAAATGGATGGTTATTATACGAGAGGCAAAAGCCAAATGGACATGTAGAACTTTTTAGACCACAGCGGCACCTTCTCAGGGAAATGTCCTCTTTGCTTTCGCCTTTGAGCCTCGCTGCCTTTAAGAGCCAAAATCACCTCAACAGATCTAGTCTAGTGTCTGACATTTAGCTTATATTTACTTCCTTTTCTTCGCTGTCTGAAAGAGTGGTCCTGAACCTTTTTGTAACCATGCACCAGTTGCGTGGAAGACAATTTTTCCAGGGACCGGGGGTAGGAAGGATGGTTTCTGGATGATTCAAGCTCATTACACTGAAACTCACCTCCTGCTGTGCGGTCCCATTTCTAACAAGCCCAGACCGGTATCAGCCCACTGCCTAGAGGTGGGGGACCCGTGTTCTAAAATATACTGGACAGTCCTACTATCTACCAGCATCTATAGGGAAGATAAAAGAATAAAGAAATGATTTTACTACAAAATGAAAAAGAAAAACAACCAAGTTTGAGTAGATCTTTCCTCAAGTCTACCAAACAAATGGGAAGCCAACAGTAAAAAAAGCACCTTCAACTTCTTGATAACATTTATGCTCAGGCCCTTCTAACATGAAAAATACCATATTTTGCCACATATAATGTGCTTCCATGTATAATGTGCACCCACGTCTTTTGTGGGTATAATACACAGGCTTATTATACCCATGGTATGTAATCATTATACCCAAGGTATAATACGCATCCTTACTTTTCCCTCAAAAAATTGGGCAAAAAAGTGTACACTAGACATGGCAAAATATGGTACTTTTCAGCTATGAAGTCATCTTCTCTGAAAATGGGGAGATCTTAAAATGTAAGTTACAGTACTACCTTCCAAAGGACATGTTTTGTAAGGATTAGATTTTTCAGGGATGGTAACCATTAAGTTCAAATTTGACAAATGAAAAGTGTTCTTAAACTTCCACTGCCCTTTTTAAATGGGAAACTAAGCTGCTTTCTCCTTTTCTGGCCACTTGTCAGACAGGAGTCGCTCAAGCTGGGGGGGCCTGTGTTCCCATGAAAGCTCTTCCCAGCCTGTGAGCCCAGGAGCCTGCATGTCCCCCCGTTTCTCTTTAGATCACGTAAATGGGGCTTCTTTCCTTTCGGTCCATTGGAATTGAACTATGGATGGCCACTACTGACTTCTTAGTTGAACTATTGGGGTGACATCAAGTGTACACCTGGATATTATTACGCCACTATTGGCCTTTTAGTAATCAACCGCAGAAGGCCTTTTTTGGTCATCATGACTCTATAGAAGGTGTTTCTGCTCCACATCACTGGTCTTCCCTACCTTCCAGTCCCTCCGATAACACCTAACGTTTCACTGCATTAATATATATTATAGGATATATTTATATTTGACACTTTCCTTTCTTGAGCATTAGATTAACCTTTTCCAGTCTCAACTAACTTAAACAAGAAATGATTTAGTCTTTTAACCAATGGGTACTTATTACAACCTTCTACACCTAAGATGAAGGTGAGGTGTAACTCAGGCTCAGGAGATGCCATTTTTCTCCCTCTTCTCTTCCCTCTACCCAAGATTTAGATTTCCTCTCTCTTCCCCCAAGTCTATCAATAGAAGAGAAATCAGACATCGAGACCTACTGCTGACAGCTGGATCCATGGTCCCTGACCCTAACCATTCAACCAACTTCTTGTGTGGTCAATTTTACAGATTTTGTGGAACTAAAACACACCCCAAATGGCCCTAAATCCTCATGTGTTCATCAGAGCATGAGAAAAAAGAAGGTACTTCTAAAAGCCTGACAGCCAGCAGAGGAGAACGCAGCGTCAACTCCTTTCTGCCATTACCACTCGGGGCCGTGGGCAATAACAACAGGGAGTTAGGATAAAAAGTACCATCCACAGACCAAAAGTTCCTAAAAATGCCTGGGCCACTACTCATCGACTTGTCTTTTGTTTGCCTCTTCAGATTTACTCTCCAGCTTTCTCCAGCCTGCCTATGCCAGGAGTCTGACCAGCCTAGAGCATGTCAGTAGGGCTCCAGTGTGCCCTGTTTTCTGGTTGTGTTTGACCAATGAAGCCACTGCCAGGGGACAAAGGAGGGCAAAAGGTAAAGTCAGCATATTATACCCTGGCTCCTTCCCTCCAAAGCTGGTTTGAATAGATGGTTCAGCCAACACCACAGAAGTCTAAGCAGAAGGGTTCTAGTGCCCCTTCTTTCACTTTTAGGCCTAATAGTGACAGATCTTTTGCTGCTAGCCCTGGGTTCCTGCACCACCCCTTGGGGCTCACCTACACCCCAGCCGCATCGTTCCACTTAAACAAATAAATAAGCAAACAAGCAAACAAGTAAAACCCAGTGTGCTGTCCTGATCACAGTGTGCCTCCTGTTTCTCCCTGGAAGCCTGACTGACTTGCCAGAAAATCACCTAGAAAGTTTTTAAAAAATACATGCTCTAGACCTCAACCCAGACCAACCAAATCAGAACCTTTAGAGGTGAAACCTGAGGAAGCATTTCAACAAGCTTTTTGGATGGTTTTTAAGGTGTTTGCAGACCACTGGTCTAACTCGAGGGCTGGAAACAAGGTCCACAGGCCAAATCTCTCCTGCCCTCCATTTTGGTCTAGCCCGTGAGCTAATCATGGTTTTTGCATTTTCACATGGTTAAAAAAAAATCATCTAATGACTCCAATGAAGTAAAAATCATATGAAATTCTGACCATAAGTAAAATGTTATGGGAGCCCAGCCACGTTTGTTTGTCTACAGCTGGCTAGGGCCACGGTGGCACCGCAATGGCAGTTGAATCTGGCCCACGAAGCCTGAAATACTTAGCGATCTGGACCTTCATAGAAAATCTTTGCCAATTCCTGGTCTTTTTTGTCTTTTCCTTTAAATTTACTTTTAATTATAGTTGACATACAATATTATATTAGTTTCATGTGTGTACAACATAATGATTCAACTTTTACATACCTATCATCACATAAGTCCAGTAACCATCTGTCACTGTACAAAGTTATTATGATATTCTGTACATTGTACATTACATTCCCATGACTTATAACTGGAAGTTTGTACTTCTTAATCCCTTTCCACTTGATTCCTGGTGTGAAGAGAAGGATATATCCTCATTAATGTCTTGATTTCTTGCTGAGACAAATCCCTATTATCTATTTGGATGGAAAACCACAATTATTTCCCAAATTATATAAGCTACTCACTATGCCAACTAACACTGTCCTATCCATTTGGAACGACAATTCCAACTTTTATGTGGTTGTGGACATATTACTCATGTGCATATTTTACATGAGTACATATTATATGTTTTAAGTATTTGAACCAGAGCTAATGACCAACAGAATTTGATAGATTTAAGCATCCATACTTAGAATCCCTGTTCTACTACTTATTCATAGTGTGACTTTGGGAAGTTACTGTTTTCACATTTATGTCATTTAATACCTGCTCCCTAAATAGTCATGAGAAGCAAAAGAGAAAATTTTATGAGTATGGCACAAGACACTTATTAAGAATCTACAGCTATTAATTTCTTTCCTCGATCCCCATCGCATTTCACTACCATTTTTTCTCCTTCACACAGTAAAAAGTCAAGGGTCAAAGACATAATTTTCAGTGGGGATTCCCTTCAATGAACTGAAAGTTTCCAGGTTATTTGCAAAGGCAAAACAAGTCTTAGAAATGCAGCATTGAGAAAATAAGCACCACAGAGGTTTTTTATCTTGTGTAATACAACAGCCCACACCCTGTGGCATTCCATAAACACTATACCGAATTGAATTGGATTTTATTATGCTGTTAGACCACATCCAATTCCTTTGCTGCCTCCATCATCAGAAAAGCTTGCTTAAAGCATATGGAAATAAACAGTTTACCCATTGGTCCCAGCTTTGAAAGGCAAACTCGCAAGCGGCAATTGAGACATTATGCTTTGATAGATTCTACCCTTGCAGTGTGTTTTAGAAGTATAGCTTTGGTTTCTCTTTTATCAGTATACAAAGGCTTTCCAAGCAACATGAAGACATTAAAGGCTTGCCACACAGTATACATCATGTTGTAGCATCACCACAGTCCGACCAATTGAAATTGGCTGGAAGACAAATGAGGCCTTGTAGCAACCTAAGAATAGAAGATAGAAAACAAGAAGTCAATCTATCCGTGAATTCTACTCTTCCATATATACTAAAAAATGTAAGAAACTACATGCATAGTTCCAGAGCTGTAAAATACCTTACAGATGATTTCTTCAAAAGGCTTTCACACTGGAGCCAGGGTGGGGAGGGGAGGGTGGTGGTCTTTGGGAATAACTTTGGAGACAGAGGGAGCCAAATTAGATAGTTCCCTTCAACCCTAACCATTTCTTCAGCCACAGAAACTTTGTGTTCATCTGGTTTATATATTGGAGTTCTGCACAGGATTTAGTTTGAAAAATGTGTCTCACAAAACTTTTTTAGAAAGGTTGAAAGCTGGTGACCCATCTCTCTTTCATTGCGGATCATGATCAGTACAAGATTTTCTGTGAAAAGCCAAATTATAAATGTTTTAAACTTCGCCTGTCATATGGTGTCTGTCACAACTATTCAAATGGACCCTGGTGGGCAAAAGCAGCCAAGTAAGTGACTGAGCATAGCTGTATTCCAATAAAACTTTATTTATAAAAACAGGTGGCAGGCTGGATCTGGCCCATTGGCCACAGTTTGTTGACTCTTGTTGTAGATAATGAAAATAAGTTTGCAATGAATAAAAATGACTAGTCACCAGGTAGTTAGTGACAGCTATGAGACAAGATTCTTTCTACTACATGGCTAATAGATCAGGAAAAACAAAAATTTACAAAATACCTTTTGAGAGGTGCTGAATAATATCAGGAAAGATTCTATTCAATGAGTATTTCATGACTACCTGTTCTAATACTGCATCCTGACAAACCAAAGCAATACTTATATTAAAATAATGTGTCTATTAGTATACCTTAAAAACAATGCTTCAAAGTGAAAAAGAAAATTTGAAATGTTCATTTGTAATCTGATTCAATGTGGTCATGCCAATATTGTTCAGTAAAAGGACATATTACTTAACGAACTATTGATTTGATCAGCCTACCTGTTACAAAATGGCACCTAATGTGTGGTAAGTAAAAATGTACTTGATCTCTGCAACCCAGTGGTTATATCACGAAAGGGCCATTAAGCCTTAAGCACTCCCTAAATGGGAATGAATTGCTCTGTCTCTCCTTCCATCATGGTACACCTCTGGCTGTAACAGGACCCTGATTCCCAACAGCAAGGTGCTTTTCTTAATAAAAGGAAGGCTCCCTAGCTGATTATCATAGTCCCATTGTGAAGGCACAATGCAGGAGATTAAGCGTCTGCTCTAGGGATTCTGCCCCCATAACTCTTGCCCCTGCAGGTTCAATCTAAACCTAGTGGAAGGGGTGGCTCACAGAGCAATAGAAGTTATGCAACTTTGTCATCAAGGTCTTCGGACACTCCTTATTTGTCCCTATATTCAGGACTATCTTGACCTTTCCCACATGATTTTTCCGTTTCTTTTTACACCCTCCTGCTTCACAGGTTAGTAAAAACCCAACTGAAAGGAGCAATAAATCAAATCAGAGCGTATTGGAAATACCACATACCCCTGTAATTCACAGAATGTATGACGCAATGAGTAACGGGAGAAACTGAAACTGCTATCGTGTACATCTATTCTTATGACAGTTGTAATGAAAATGGAAAATACTTGTAGCATAGCACTCCGGTTAAGTCTCAAGATAGTTGTGTTGTGGTTTTCTTTGGCTGATTTTGCCCACAGACAACAATAGAGACCTAAAATTGCTTTAGGAAATAATTACAAAGACTCACCACTCTGAATATTCATGGAATAGGCATCAGAAATTTAAAACAAATTAAGGGACAGACCTTATAAGTGGATTCCTATCAATGTGAGCCATGGAAACTCGGACTACCTCCTACCTCACTAGCCAAAAAAGCATAGAAAAATATTTCCAAAAGAAAACTGATCATTTTACATTCCGTTTGCTCTTTCAAATAATGGGTTCTAACGCTAGAAAGAGCCTTTAAAGGCATTAAAATATCTTGATTTTATTCTTAGGGAAACTAAGATGCAGGAAGATTAATGAGCGCTTCCCAAAATCACAGCGTTAGCTGGTGGCAAATGCAGGTCTGGTACCCAGGTTCTCTGATCCCCACCCGGAAGTTCTGCCTGTTACACCATTTGACCTCTTCCTTTCCAGTCACATTTACCACAAGTATAGTACTAAACAAAATCTTTGTTTAAGCATCTTTTGCTTTTACAATAAAGCGATCAGTAAATACTCATGTCTTTTTGTGACCGAAACATTGGCAGTGAAAATTAAGTAAAAATTAAGATTATTCAAGAAGTTTATAGTAAAGACAGAAAAGATAGGTTTGTTTCTGTTTTGTTTTTCATTTTCTGTCCACATCTTGATCCAAGCTATCAACAATTCTAAATGAAGTGGTTACTGGTCTCCATGAATTTGTTTGTGTTTGGATCACGACTGTGAAGACAGGTAACTCACAAGAGCGTTGCCTCGCCTAGCCCTTCCAGCCCACTGCAGCACCCTGGCATCCCCCCCCCCCCCCCCCCCCCCCCCCCCCCCCCCCCCCCCCCCCCCCCCCCCCCCCCCCCCGCCCCAATCCATGTACCTCTGCTACTGCTACTGTTCTTCTCAGCACAGGGCAACTTCAGCATTCTGTTTCCCATGAAACCTAATTAGAGTTCTTCACTATCACATTTCCACCTTCTCTCCTCTTAGCTGTGGCCCTTTGTTAGCACCTAGTTAGTGCCTCATTACTACCTCTGCCACCCTCCCCCTCACTGTAGTTAGTTGGCTTCTGAAAGAACCAGCTCACAGAAAACACTGAACGTTTCCAGCAGGCAACCAGAGAAACACATGGCTGGGGGAGAGCAAGCAAAACCAGGGTCCCCTTCCAATTCAACGAATATAGATTTCTTTACTTTCTAGAAAGTGAAGATACTGAATTATTAATCCCCATTCCCCTGCCTATTGTGTTTGGGTTTTGAGTTTTGTTTTAATGAAGCATAAAACCTATATGGCCTCTTCAACTGCCAAACCCAATATTTTGCTTCTAATGAGAAGGTGCTCCAGCTTCCAGAGTGAAATTGAGTCATATCTCAAAGTTACACTACTCAATAAGAGAGGTTGTTGAGATAGTAGTCATAGCAAGAGCAATGGAATTGACATGAGCAACGTAGATTGAAATTACTTTTAAAACATTCAGGGCTTATTAATGTGGAAAGGACTTTCTTCACAATAGGTACTGGCAAGGACAGGAAGTAATTAACTCTTATATCCTGCTGGTGGGAGGGAAAAATGGTAAATCTACAAAAATGTTTATAGCATCTTTATTTGTAATTTCCAAAATCTAGAAACAACCTAAATGCTCTTCAATTGGTAAGCGGATAAACAAATTTTGCTACATCCATACAATGGAATACCACCCACTGATCAAAAGAAACGAACGAGGGACACTTGCAAAACCATAGGTGAATCTCAAGTGCACTATGCAAAGTGAAAGCAGCCAAACTCAAAGGCTATATGCTGTATGATTCTGTTTATATGATATTCAGGAAAAGGCAAAAATGTGGACAAAGAACAAATCAGGGGTTGCCAGGGGCCAGGAGTTGTGTGTAGGAGGAGGGGTTGACTAGATAGGACCAAAGAGGAATTTGGGGAAAGGAGGGTAATAGAAGGACTCTATTTTTTTTATTCTGTGGCTGGAAAGGGGGTTCTAGGTAAAGTCACCTCACAGACTGATCAGGTCATGGTAGGTACTCCTGTCCCAGGCTTATAAACTTGTTTAGTGAAAGGTTTATCTCTGCCTTAAGCAAGCTCTGCCCATTGTTTTTTTGTATCTAGGTTAACACACCTTTGAAATAAGTGTAACCACCCCCAAGAGAGCACATAATCTTGTTAACTGTCTCACAATCCAATCCCCACCTTCTTGTAGTCTTCCTTGTGTTCCCTCCTTAATTTCAAATACAAAAAAGAAATTGCAAAATTGTCTCAAACAAGATTTGAGATCTTGTTTTGCAGGAACTATCTCAAATAAACTCTTATAAAAATTTTCTCCAGGTTTGGACATTCTTACATCAACATAACTATACCTTAAAAAACAAAAAGCTCTTGTCTTTGACACTAACAAAAAAACACTATCTCACTCCTCAAATATTGAAAGATTTACTTGGGGAGACTGGGAAATTTTCTTAAAAGTTGATCATTGCAAGCTATACTAATTCCCAAACAGATAGCAGACCTAATTTTAACATCAGCTTCTAGGCTCAGGTTAGAAGTTGTACTTTCAGTACAAAAATAGAGAAAACATATATGTCCATACTGGGTGGCCCACCAGGGTTTGGTGTGAGGCCAAGTGTATATAGAGAGTAAGTGCAGAGGAGTTCAGAGACAAACCAGACAACATAACAGTGATTTACACTTGGTAAGCCCCTATTATTTGCCAGGAACTTCTCTAAACATCTCCTTTAATCCTCTACGCAATGCTGCGATGTGAGTGTTATTCAGCATCATCTTGCAGGTAAGGACACAAAGGCCCAGAATGGTAAGGTAAGTTCCCTGGATCAAAAGCCAAACAATGAACCTGGGCTCACTATGTGTTGTGGGTTGGGCTGTTTGAAGAAAAGGGAACTTTAGCTTTTCAAAGGCACCTTCAAAGGTGTGCTCGAGGTTTAGAAGGCGTGCCCACTGTGGCATGAAAAGGAAAATGACTAAACCAGCTCAACTGGAGTGAAGGGTTTCTTTAGAAAAATACTAGAGGACGACATTAGCAAGTTATGAAAAAAGCAGCTTTCAGAGGACACTAAGCGGCATACGAATAAACTAGACAAATGTGTTCTGTGGTTCCTTCATCTCACACCTTTGGAGATGTTTGAAAAAAAGGGCAACCAGTCTGGGCAGATTTGACTTGACGATGCCACTTAAATAATCCTTCCTAAGGATTAGCCAGAGGGTTGCAGCAGGAAAGCTCCCTGGGCTTCCTGCCTCCAGGGAGAAGCCAGCGGGATGCAGTGCTGCAGTGGCTGCTTCCGAGCATCCCCGCACTCCACGTCCACTTCCACTCCCTCCGACGGGCACTGTGATCCCCATTTTATGGATGAGATGTCCGAAGCTGAAAGAGGCTAAGTGATCTGTGTTAAAATCGACTGCTGGGTAGAGACAGATCTGAGACTGAAGCCCAAGGGCACAGGACATTCTTACATACACAAGACTAAAAACTCCCGGAGGTGAGGGAACCCACTCAGGGTATTCACAGTAGTGAGGGCACCTACAATTGCCTAAAACAGAAGGAAAGAGCTTCACAGATAACACAACAAAAGTACTGGCAGTACTTCTTGACTAGCTGAAGATGAGACAAGGAAGAATGAAAGGGGTCTGAGGGGCGTGGGGCATTAGGGGTCCAGCTGACGGAAGCATGCCCTGGAATGACACACAAGTTAACCTTGACACTACGTGAAACTCACGAACAAATTCTATTTAAGTACTGAATTGCTATAGATTTTACAAATGTTGGGTGGCCTCACCGATATATCCAGGGTTTCCATTTCCTTCTCTTTACCATTCCGAGTACCACTTTGCTTGTTCAAAAATGCTAAGAAAAAGCAAGCCATTTGAGACAAATACACCTGCCTGTCGGCAGACTAGTGTGCAGACTGTGCAAGGCTCGGCCAGCCACCCAAGTCCTCAGAGCCAAGGTCGTTAGGCCAGAGAAGGTTGCTTTTTTAGGATTCCTTCAAAAGTCTCAAGTGTCCCTCCTCCTCTACATCAACTGCAGGAACTTAGAGTCCATTGTTAATAAGCTTAATAAAAAAACATCCTAGGACGTCATTCAGATACTTGAGGAATGAAAACATTCAGGAATGACAATTTGCCCTTTTCTTTATCACTTACCTTCGATCACCCACATGTTCAACAATGATTTTCGAGCACTTATTATGGACCAGGCACCATATTTGTGTTAGGAATGCAAAAATAATTTACCATTCTTGCATCCACAAGGCACACAGTGTGCTCATCGAAAAAAGTAGTTACCACAAAACCGAAATCTAAGTCTTCTAGAATTCCAGCACTTCCCTTATATTAGTTCCCCACTTGTCAATGGTGATAAATGAGCACCTAATTTTATTTGTAGTGTTTCTGCACTTTGCTAAGAATGTTTGCTGTTGTTTTTGTTCACTCCTGGCTCTTCAAGAGGTGGAAAATGAATGCCGGACCATGATGTCTGTGTGGTGGCCGTGAGCACCGCTCAGATCTGCTGCTGTGGGGAGTATAATTGACTGAGCGGGGCCAGCTGCTGTGCTCTGAACGCACCACGCTGGTTGTCCTGAGGCCATGCTTCCCACAGGCCACTCCCAGTCAGCGCCTGAGCCCTGTGGGTTTACCACCACAGACCCATCCTGTGAATGAGAGGACTCCTTGATGCCTTGAGGGCTCCCCACCAGTCTGACTGCAGACCTTCTCATACCTGGGCTGCAGTCTGAGGCTCTCCTTCCCTCCCATCTACCTGCCTTCCCTCTCTCCTCCCCAGGGCTCAGACCTGCATCGTGCTCCGGTGGTTCTCTCCACACACTCCAGCTCCCTGCTGGCTCCTTTTCCCTCATAGGAGTTTCCCCAGTCAATCTCTCACATAGCTGCTTCTCAGAAGACTCAAATGCAACATACACAAGCAATAATTTTCAAACATGCTTTCTAGAGTAACCTCTCCCCCTTTAAATCTACCTTAAAACTTTCAGTACCCTATACTTAGCAACTTGCTGTTTATTACTTTGTATGTATTTTTGAGATAGTTTTAAGAGTATGTACTTTATCTTTGGCATGATGCAAAAAGAACCCTTTTTTTGGTTCACCAGGAGAAAAGCACCGTATTCGCTGAGTCCCGGTGAGAGCAGAGTTGAGGGCACCGCAGTGAGTAGGCAGCTGTGCAGGGGACCTCACACTCTCTAACCCTGGTTCTTCCTCTGCCTGCTCACGTCACCTCAGACAAGCCAGTTAACCCCTTTGAACCTGCTGCCTCTCTAATAGGGAGATAATAATATCCTCCTTGCTGACTTCAAAGGACTGTTGTAAGAATAAAATGATTTAATTGTGTGAAAGTGCCTTGCAAACTAATGCACTGTACAGAAGATATAATAATTATTGTCTTCTGAATAACAAATGTGATTGACCAACTTTATTCATATTTCCAGAGGAATAAGCCCTAGATATAAAATGCACACAACTCAATAACAAGGGGGGTGGGGGGGCGGGAATGGGAGCTGGAAAACTGTGAAAGAATTGCACATTGAGTTAAGTAAACCAATCTCATGATGTTGAAGCAAGTTACAAAATCATAAACCAGAATCTCCACTGAAATTACCTTAACTCCTGCAGATGAGAGTAGAAAGATGGTGCTCGCTTAAGTAGGAAGAAAAAGAAAAAAAAATGAGTTTAACGTGATTTTCCAAACCACTGTGATTTGGATGAAATTTGGATCCAAATATAATCCTTCCAACCTCCTTGACTTTGGGCAGTAATAATAAACCTCACCACACTGGTAACTTGAGATTTTCCTTGGTTTGGTTATAAATCACTTTTCATAGGAAGAAATGAAGAAAAATATTCTCAAGGGTCTGTGGGCATGTGTGAATATATGTCTGTTTTCATCCCCAATATTGTGGCTGAATTCAGGTGTTTCTGTGTGATGATAAAGTTAGCAGGAAAAAAAGGAAACAGCACAAACCTACACAGGTACAGGTTAATCTCCGAGGTAAGTAGAAGCCATTACAAACTATATAGAACTAAAACCTATGAGGCATCTCTTTGTAATGCTCTTAATCCTGAAAGCCCTAGTTTTCATTTAAATTACAAACCGTCAATCAAAAAACTTCCCCAAAGTCCCTTCTTCCTGGTTAATTGCAAAATAAACAGACAGACTGAAGGAGGAGGAGGCTTCCTACTTCTTTGATGGGTGGGGCAGGGACTGAGCCAAACCAACCATTTCCTTCCCTCGGTGTTTGTTTTGGGTTTCCCATTATATTACCCAGGTCCAGTCTCTCTCAGGAACAAACCTGTGAGGTGTGCTCTCATCCATAAAACAGAGACACCATGCACAGTTGGGTCTGAGACACAGAAATTGACTCCTTGTTGTCTTTGCTTTTTTAGCTCTTCTGCCAACAAAGGGAATACTTGTTACACAACAGACCCAGAGTGGGCTGCCTCACTCTCTGGATAGAGGCAACTTTTCATTAAAGTAAAACTGAACCTCTCACTCCACCCACCGCATTTATGATGTTTTTGAGACAGCAACAACAACAAAAAATTCAGCCCAACCCCTTGAGACAGCATAAAATTACCTTCATGGGTTAAGAATAGTTAAAGTTCACCTGAAGGAGTGTGACATTTTTTCTTCAGCTGTTAATAATCTGGACATGTCAGTCCTTGCAAACTCCCCTCAAATATACCCTACCGATCACCAGCAAACTTCATTCAAACGTGCTGTCCCTAAACACCAGAAAACTCACCTCTAACACCAAAGGTAAACATAACCAGTCTATAAAATCAAGACAAAAGAACTGAACTGGGAGTTCATACTCATAGAATGTTCTGGAACAAGAACAAAAAGAGGTCTGAGGGTGATTAAAGGTCATATTTTTTTCATCCAAAATGCATTCTTCAAGGGAGAACCAGCTTTCATCAGTTTTTCCAAGCTTCCCTGTCCCAGATCACCCCCGAACCTCCACCGAAACCTCCCCAACAGGCCCATCCAATCAAAGCTCCTAAATAAATCTAAATAAATACAAACAAATGCATTCTTAGTGGGGTTGTACTTTCAAATTAAACGCGGTGAACTTGCTTATGGGCATGCAAATAAAATGCCACGCTCATCAGGGGAGCATACTTTGGCATCAAGTAGTATATGGTGAAGGGCGCATAATCTGATTGAGGGAAAACATCTCTTTGCCCGAGGACAGTTGGACTGGCTGGATCTGTTTGTGATGGAATTGACGTGTCACAGTCACCACAAGCAGAGACGATCTTACCATTTCAGACACAATGACATGTAGACCTTTCTCAACTACCAAATGCAGTCCAGCCTGTTATTTTTCTTTGATTTCATTCATCTATCCAGCAAATATAGTCTGAGCACCTACTATGTCCCAGGCACTAGAGTAGGTACCACATGTACATAAAACACGTCTGTCCTCTGAGGCAGCAATTTCAATCTTTTTCATCTCATGGTGCACATAAACCAACTACTAAAATTCTGCGGTACACCAAAAAATATCCTATATATTTTTTCTAATTGGACAAAAAAATAAGTGTAATTTTTTTATTCATTTACACCGGATAGCTATTGTTACATTGGTTGTTGTCATTTTTTTATTTGACAATCTAAGGGAAAAGAGGTCAGTGTCCCTGACTAAACAGTCAGGTATTGCATATTCTAAAAATTCTTATGGCACACCAGTTGAAAATTGTTATTCTTGGGGCTAAAAATCTGGTCAGACTTTTAGACTGTATAAACTTCACAATTTATACAAAGAAGCAACTAAAAGCAAAAATGCCTACAGGACACAAAAATACACATAGCACAAAGCCTTTCAAACAGTAGGTGCTCAACAGATGCTAAATGAATAAGGTGAATAACGGCGTGCTAGAATATACAGAGCTCAGAATCATTCCTAGCACATAATAGGCACACAGTAAATACTTGTTGATTGAATAAAGGAAATAATAAATACTAGGAACACATAGAAGAAAATGACCTAATGCAGGTGACAACTTCCCCATGAAGGTGACATTTAAGCTAGATGAAAGAGGTGTGGAGAAAATTCTAGGCAGGGAGAATAATAGTCATGGGCCAGTTAGGTGATGTAACAGCTCATATGAGCTGAAGTATTAACTTCAGAATGTAGCTGCACTGACTCCATGCTGCTGGTTGTGATGGCTGCCCGATGATCTGACTCTTGCCTTGTTTCACTAAAGTCAAGTAGAGGACCCCAGACTGCACCTTCAGGGAGGGTAATCATCAGTAACAGTGGCACCATCCTATAGAGGAGGCCCACTTGTTGATGGTGAAATGCAGGGTTCATCAAAAGGAACAGGATTATGGATTTCCTAGAAAAAAGGCCCACTAACTCACCAATGAAGAAGAAAGTAGAGGACATGGACAATGAAAGGCAAGAAAGAACAGAAGGAAGATGCTTGTCTTGAATGGTTCTACGAACATTATAGAAAACCAGAAGAAACAGGCACACCAACATTGAACCAAATTATTTAACAGCATAAAACCATTTTATAGAACTTCAAATATTTCAGTTCAAGGATATGTTCCCGTTGAGAAACACTACAGAAAGAAAATTGGTTTCACGAAAATTAACGCTTAGCTTTTCAAAGAGACTATGTATAATTGGGAATAGAAACAAGGTTGTAGAACCAGATGTTTCCCTGGTTTCTGCTGCATCAGTGTTACAAGACAGAGATGTGCCAATGTATGGGCAGCGAAGGCTTCCCTGCAAGCAGAGTTTTAGACTCTGGTGTGACACTGTATTGGCTAAGGATTTATCCCTGAGGATTTATAGTATATGTGAATGTATAATGAAACCAAATAGAAAAAATGCACCTCAGCAAAATTTGTTTTAAAGGCAACCATTCAGGTAAGTATGAATTACTCCACGAAGTTAATCTCACTCTGTTTCTTTTCTCAAAGGTGTAGCAATTCTCTATGGTTGTCTCGGCCATGGGCCGTACTGACCTGGTAAAGCATTTCCTAGGGCACATGACTGTCCAACCCTCAGTGACATCCCTTCTTCACAATAACCCAGTCTCTGACAGATTCACTGATGAAATGCACAGTGGATCTATATTGATATAAAAACAATAAACCTTGGCTTTAATTCAAAAGGATCAGTGCTCACTTAGGCATATTTTCCCCTGAACTTCCTGTTTACCAGGCAATTTGAAATGGATATTGGTCTTTCTGGCATTAGCTCATCTATGTTCACGGAATGTGTTCCTTCTGTGCTGCTCCATCATGACTATGCCATTTGCTAGAGTTAATGCCAATAAAATCAAATGAGGACACATAGCAAAACAATCTTAAAACCCACAATCATTGGTGACCAGTAGAAGTTTTCCTAGTTTCTATAATATGAAAAAAAAATAAAATGATGAAAAAATAATGATCTGTTACATTTAGTTTCTGTTTTACAGTTTAAGAAAACATTTCTCCAGTATTGCCTCCTACAATCTTTATTAAATACCTCCAGTAAGTGCTGGTGGTTAAAATAATAATAATAATAAAAATTACTACTTAACTTTTGTTCCTAGGAAGATGGAGCAGATATCTTTTCTCTGTTCCTCCCAATAAGTAGAGTTAAAAGCCCTGGACATTATATAAAACAAATATAGAAGACTCTGAAAGGCAGAAAGAATAAAGCTAAGAGACCTCAGAAGATAAGGAAGTACACAAGGGTGAGTTCCTCCGGTTTCCATTTTCCCTCACATATCTCAGGCTTCGGGATGAAGATGTTGTCAGTCTAGAAAGACTAACAGGTTCAGAAAAAAAAAATAAAAAGCCTGCTTCCTCTAGTCAAGGGGTATTCTAGCAAGACAGAAGAAAATTTTTAGGCAATAACCATTTGACAGCAGCCAAACAATGCCCTCCCTTCCACCATCAAAAAAATAAAAATAAAATCTAGTCTCACCTCCATGCATGGTAACAAATGTCAAGCGGGAAACCTAGACTTCTGTCCTCACCTGGCTGTAATAAGGCCCCCTACCCTTTACAAACCACCCTCTCACCAGGGTCAATGAAAGAGGGCAGAATAGGGACCAGGAATTTTATCCTCATCAGATCTCTGCCAAAGTGTCAGTGGAATCCAAGTGAGAAGTTTGGACATCCAACTACCCTGGGGAGTAATGACAAAAAAAAAGGTAGCAATCCCAGGAATGAAAAAAGGGTCCTAACTGCAGAATCTGCAGACATCAAAAGGATAACACAGGAATACTATGAACTCTATACACATAAACTTGGCAATTTTGATTAAATGAACCAATTCCTTGAAAAATACAAACTACCATGACTCACTCATATAAAATAATTTGAATAGCTCCCTAAGTATTAAGGAAATTAAATTCAGGATTTATTTTTTAATTCATAATTTAAAGATTCTCAAAAAGAAATCCCCTGGCCCAGAAGTTTTCACTGGAAAATTCTCCAGACATTCAAAAAGGATTAACAAAATTAAACTAAATCTCTTCCAAAAATTAGAAGAGAAGGGAACACTTTCCAATTCATTTTATAAAGCTATTACTGTCTTATCCCAATATCAAAACTAGTCAAAGATAGTAAAGATAATCCTGATGACTATAGAGGCAAAAATTCTTAACAAAATGCCAGCAAATAGAACTTGGCATTAGATAAAAAGAATTATCCATCATGACCAAGTGGAGTTTATTCCAAGATGTAAGACTAATTCAAATCAATCAATGACTTCCTCCATAGTAACTAAAAAGGAAAAATTACATGATCATATCAATTGATGCAGAAAAAGCATTCCACAAAATTCAACATTGGATCATGACAAAAACTCTAATATAAAAGAGGAATAGTGGGGGAAATTGTTCAACTTGATAAAGAGCATCTGAATGTTTTCCCCTAAAATAAAATATTCTGAACATTTCCCCCTAAAATAAAGAACCAGGCAAGGATGCCTATTCTCACACTTTTGTTCAGTATATTGGGGTAAATTCTAACCAATGGCATAAGACAAGAAATCGAAATAAAAATGCACAGAAACAGGAAAAGAGAATAACCTAACCATATTTACAGATGTCATGATTGTCTACATAGAAAACCCCAAGAAAGCTACCAAAAAACATTCATGTAAACTAATAAGTAATTTCATCAAGATAGCAAT